>JAZHYW010012310.1:0-74766 GCA_037355805.1 Ixodes ricinus
ATTGGCCTCACAATAAATGTGCCTGCTATACCTTCCTGGTGAGAAAACAAAGTGAGGCTCTAAAAAGTCTCGTATATAGCAAAACTCTAATTACTTACGCGTCGCAGACCCGGCTTCACGTTGCTTGTTCTACGACGATCATCCGAGATGACAGCCATTTTGATGGGCGGTAGTGCGCCCCCTATAGGTCGTTGAAAGTTGCAGAATTATGTCGCTTAGGCCTGAAAGCCACCCAACACGCCGCCGGACTCGGACCTCAAGGACACAGATCAAGGTATTACCGGTCTTTGTCCGACAGGGCCACTGACGTAGCACTGATGCATACACCTCCTTTGTGCATAATCATGTGCACCTCGTAGATTTTTCTGTATCTTTTTTCCTTGAAACGCTGTAAGACTTTTGTGCGGTTGAACAGTGAGGTGCTTTGGCAGCCCCGAACGTGCACCGCTAGATGTCCCGCAAGTGAAGCCTTCAGTAAAGCTACAGTGAGCTGTAGTAAAGCCCCTCGATGTGTTTACGTGTTTTGCAAGTAGCGTCGAATGCGCGAGCGCACGGGCCCATGTCTCGACGCGGCCCTTGGAAGCAAGTGGCGGCGCAGCACTGAAATGAGCGGCCCTTGAAGCTCGAATGGCGGCGGAGGCATCCGCTCGTGGCACGTGTCTCGCGCGTTTCCACAACAATGGTTGGCGGTACTTGTAAAAAGAGCCTTTATCAAGGGGCTTTAGCCTTCAGCGCGAGGTGATGCTCTCTCAATCTGGCATTGATGCGACGACCCCACTGCCCCCCCCCCCTTCCACAGACTTTTCCACATGAAAACGCTATTTCGTAGAGTACTTGACTGAAGCAGTTTACATACTTTTGTTAATGATCTACCAAGCATCCAACTTTTTTCTTCAATTTTGCTGTTTATTTTCGGGCGAAGTCTTTTGAGTTTATCGGGTGCCGAGAGTGCTACCTGCCTGAAGCTCTTCGGGGTTCCAAGTGGCGAACGAAACAAGAAGGGAAGAAAGATTTGGCTGTCGCGAATCCGAATCAGGATTTCCGTGTGCAAATCGACGTCCAGGCTGTGTGAGGTAAGTTGCAGCTCCTGACAGAGTGTTGTTTACTATATGTCCCAATACTACACTCTGTTTTATCATACGTGCGAGTTTGTTTTGAAGGCTGCTTTCACGTCGCGAGTATGCGCGCGTGCATAATAAATAGAATTCGAACTATTTTCTGTTTTGAGTATTGTTGTCTGTTCGTAGTTTCTTTCTCTGATTGTCGCCACTTCTAGCTTGGAGACGGCAGAGGCAGACTTCCGAAAGAACCAGTCGGAGCCCCCTCACAAACAGGGTTTCTTTGCCAGCGCTTAAGTAGAAAGTGTTGGATTCTGTGTTTTCTGTGAACGGCATCACAAAGAGCCATTTTCTCATGAAAAAAAAAATTGTGAACGTTTTTTTAAGGACAAGAATACATATTCTTGTAGAAAAGGACAACGAGGAACTCGCCAAAAAGCTCGAAATGTCGAAGAAATGTGGGAGCAGAACTGTCGGTATGCGAGCGGCGGGGAGCCGAGTCAGGTGATGAACATTGTTTGTGTGTTGGATGTCTTCCTCGTTCTGTATTCTGTCGAAATATTTATATTACTAATAAATGACTTGAGGTTTGCACTGAATTTTTCCGATAGACTGCTTAAATGTTTGCCTTATAGAATGTACAATAGGGCACTGTATTGTTTACATGTATAGCCTATCTAAAGCTATGTCAATCTTTTAACTGGAGACTAGTTCCATCACTAATGAGTGAATGATCAAATTCTGTCCCTAAGGTTTGCGCTCACATCATTCACCAGTGTAGGAGCCGGCTCCAAGAAATGAAATAATTTTTCTTCTTTTTGTAAACTCGCTGCGCGAGCTTCCTGATGCGCGAGAAATAAAAACGAACACTTCGAGCCAGAACACCGTGGAGCTCGGACGTCTTTTCCACAACCAGTATACTATAGAATCCATTTATGAACATATTAATGCTTAAAACTCCTCACAACCTCTTTGGTATCTATAATTACGCAATAACTAGCAAGCTGAAGTAATCTAGGATAAATTTCTTCCATACATTCCTCGCCTTCAATACCCTACTCGCACATGTTTACAAAAAAAAATCAATCCGTATTTTGCGTTTTGTTACGGTGCGCAATGGTGGTTGCTGCAGACGTTTCAGCGCTCTGATAACTGCGGCAAGCTGTTTTTGGACAACTATATTTCGTTTCGCCGTTCCTGCACGCGAGAGCAAAAACTACGAGCGTGAGCACGCATTCTGAAAGAACGGTGCCCGCACTGCAACAGCTCGCATGCGAGCCAGGGAGGCACAGAGCGTGGCAAGCTTTCACTTCGCTCTGGGTTCAATCCCACCTCTGCCCGCTTCGATCTGGATGAGCATCGTACCGGCGTGCGGCCGTGTACCACTACTGCGTGGTTCACGTTAAAGACCCCAGGCTAGCGGCCGTACTGCACTGGCTAAGTTTTTCATCTACAGAGAGCGACTCGTCGCATCTTTGAAATGGCTGACCAATTACACGCTGTCTAAATATCCCCAGAACCCAAATTTTTATTATCCACTTCGCTCGTCCCTAACGTGAAACGTAAAAACAATCAGCAACAGGGTCATTCTCTGTTCCACATCGCGAGACCGCGGCTTTGAAACCTCGCGGTAGTTGGAATGCGCCTCTGCATTCCAACTAGAGGTGCGCGCACTATACTCCGTTTCACCTTATGTTGTACCCGGCGACGAGGCTAAGAAGTGCTGAAGCTCGCTATAGCGTTGGCAGCTGCCCTTAACGCACGAGAGCCCGTCCACCGAGATCTGCCTAGAGCAACGGAAGTCGCGCTTGTAGCCTTTCACCGCGGTACATCAGCAAGGTGAAATGAGCATGGATTGCCCTCGCCCAAAAACGTGACGCCCCCGATCTCTTTGCTTCGTTTTGCCGAGTGATTTAGTATGGCGTCGGAAGACTGCCCAATTGAATATATTTTGCAACAGAGTCACGTATATTTTTAATAAAGCCAAAAAACGCAACTGCTCGAAACCGAAACCGAAACCCGCGCACGGAGGTCGGAGAAGTGGAGAGGAGAGAGTGAGTGGCGGAAGTCACGTGGCTACACCCGACCGTGCACTTTTTTTTCCTCCATTTCTTTTTTATTTTTCTGCGCGCAGCAGACGACATGCGTGGCGGGAACTGTTTGCCGTGCGATTCCTTTGCAGTTATGTTTGTTCCGCTCGCTGTTCTGTACTTCAAGATGAGTTGTTTTGTACATTGAAGAGTTGGAGATGAGTAGTGAGTGCCCGTGGTGAATTTCCGTGATCGGCTCCGAAAAGAATACCCCCAAGATGTTGCGTGAAGAGCTGCCTCACATGTCCTGCGTCCGAAAAAAGTGGCATTGTGCGGCAGAGTCTGCACAAGTTTCCGAAAGATCAACGGGATCGGGACCAATGGCTGGCTGCAATTCCTGTAGAACATTTACGGGCACCTCGGAAAGCGGACGCTACCCGATTTATATGCTCCTTGCATTTTGTGGAAAGTGATTACATTGAGTTCGCAGGTGTCAAAAAGGAAATCCCATACCATTTAGTTCAGCGACGTTTCGTCCACAACATTTGTTTTTTCAGTGATAATTGTAAAAAAGAAATGTAAATATCGCAAAATGTTTGAAAAACAAAAAAGTACGCCTACACTGGGATCGAACCCGGTTCCGCTGCGTGTGAAGCGGACATCTTTCCACTGAGCTACTGGGGAAACTCTTTCGTTAGTAATAATGCAGCCGGTCAACTGTAGGTTGGAAAGTTTGCTGCCGATTTTCCTCCAGCAAAAGCACTCCCGGGTCGAAGTCGGGCAGCACCACGCATTGGCCACATTCGCACCTAGTAAAGAAATCGTACGCGTGCATATTCAACTCGAAGTACGCACTTCGTGCTTGACGTTTGCGCGAGCGATGTCTTCAGCCACGAGAAGGGGCGACGGCTCGGCGACGTCTTCGTGCAAATCGGCTTGGTGGTCGGGCGTGTCGTACGGGATGAATACCAATTCTTTTGATCGGTCCAAAATTTCTCTTTCAAAGGAAGACAGAATTCGCCGGTACCGCGAACGACAGTTCTGAAGTAGAGGTTCCACGCCCGTCGTCCGCTGCCATCGCCGTCCCCGAGAGTCCCACGATACGCGAAACGACGCCATGTTGAGAATTACGCAGTGAACGCACAGAATGCTTCCGGTTCTCTGTGCAACATTTTTTTTTCAATCAACCTATTTGCAGCTTTTTAGAAGCCACAAAAAATGGGTTTCATATTTTTTCTATTTTTAATATTGAGTGTGTGCCTTCAATGATCAACGACTTTGATTAAATTTGGTGGTTGTGTCTAAACCTTAGAAAACGGCCCGTGACCACGGAAAAGAGAGTGAGCGCGACTCAAACCGGCCAGTTCTTGATCGGCGGTTTTCGGGCGGAAAGAAACCGAATTTCGAGCCGCAAATTCTGTTCTGGGTAGTTGGGCTCTCATATGTCACGTACAACTAAAAACCTCGGCGAGCATAAATACCCTGTCAGTGTCGCTCTAATACCTTCACCCTATCGCTCAAATGTCAAAGCACGGAGGGAGGATGTTATGGATATCTGTTAAGAAGTTCAAATTTCTTTAATAAATGTTCATACAGCGAAACATAGCATACGATCCCGAACAACTAAACGATCCGAGCATACACAAAACTAGCAGCGTAATCTGACGCGCACCTGAAGCATAAAAAAAAAAAAAAAAAAACGGACGTGCTCGCGCTACACGTGAGGCAATAAAAAGACATACCCAGAGGTAAACATAGCGTCGAGATCGCAAAGTTGAATCCTGGAGAAAACAGAACCATGCAAGCTATAAGCAATCGAAAAACACGCATTCTCGCAGCATTTCCAGCGGCAACCAGCCGAGCCGTCCCACAGAGAGGGTACCCTATGGCGGCGCCAGCGTCGAAACAGAAGTGCGAGAGAGTCGTGGAGAGGAGGAAAGGGCGAGGGTTTCGCGAGGGAAAGGAGGCTCCCCGTATGGTCGCCATTTTGGCTCATGAAATGAGCAATTTCTCCTTGACCTCTCCATTCTTGGTGAGCCGATCTAAATTCGCTGGTGACGGGTAGCTTTATAGAGACGTTTCTTGTATACCGAGATTTTGCTATCCACACACCGGCGAAACAAGCGTACATCTTCGTACCACCACCACATGCGGTGTCGGTGCTTGGAGGCATT
This sequence comes from Ixodes ricinus, assembly GCA_037355805.1. NCBI lineage: Eukaryota > Metazoa > Arthropoda > Arachnida > Ixodida > Ixodidae > Ixodes > Ixodes ricinus. Next base: position 5,263 of record JAZHYW010012310.1, read on the forward strand.
GAAAAATAATTTTCCTGTTTTGAAATACGCAAGAAGAACAATATAATTGTAAGAGATCCGTGGAGATGGGCATGATTGATAAGTTGATTGCATACATAGTGCCAAAGACGCTTATATTGGCGAGGAACGCCTTCAGTACGATGATGCTCCATGGTGATCTTGGTGCGACTGGATTAGAACGACCCTCTCGAAGCTTCGAAGATTTGAAGGGGCCGAAATGGCGATTGCCATAGCAACGGAGACCGATTAGCCAATCGCCTTGCGAGGTTTTGGTCGTCTGTATGTTAGTATTTGTTTGTGTTCGGCTAGCAGGCAGGGAAGGCAATGGCGCTACTTTCCCAGGATCCAGTGACTTTAGCTGCGAGTTGAGGGTTGAACGCTGCTCGCTTTTTCTTTAATTTTTTCTGCAAGATTTATTGCGTGAGGAGAAAAACGAACGCGTGTTTCATTGGTCATAAACGTCAGGGATTCCTTCTAAGTGGTATTCGCGTAAAGTGCAGATATTGTTACATTGCCCCTTTAACAGCTACCTCGTTGGCCAGTAGCCATAGCCATCATAGTAATCAGTTCAACAAATTATACTACAGCCCAACATCCGTACCCACAAGCGCTTCTATTCCAATACTACGTGGTTCGTTTCTCATTTCAAATGACACGAGTGCTATATTCGCGGAAGAGAAAAAAGATATACCCACCGCTTTGTTGCCTGTTGCCGAACCCCAAATGTCTGGCGTCGACGATGACGGTACAAGGGCAACCGAAGCAGATGTGTTTTCAGGTGAACCCTCATCTGCTGCCGCAGGCCTCACGTCATCAACTTGTTTTGCGAAATCAAAACATAGCGTATACCGTACCCCTGCATTCCTGCGTAAACCTGCGTTCCTTCAACGGTCGACGTTTGCATTTCTAACAGCAGTCGCTGCTCACCTGTACCTTGCAATTGGAGTTCCGCTCGTCGGTTGTCAACTCTGTTTTGCTAAATTGTGCGGTAATGTTGTAAGAGTAAATATATATAATACTTGTTCGTTTTTCTCTCGTCCGAAGCCACCTGGTAGGCATATTGTCACGAACGAAGAGGGGGAGGAAACAAAGAATAACTGATTAAACTGAAACGTTTAATGTGGCAAAATTGTGCCCCAAAACAAAAAGGAAACAAAATATAACAAACAACAGAGCGTCGCGAGCGTCAAAGTCAGCGTAATAGTAGAATCGGGCGTTGGGGCGAGACTCACCGCGGCTTGCCACGGAGCCCTCTTGTACACTGGTGGGCTTTTGAAACAATCGGCGTAAAGGTTCGGCAGAATATTCTAAGCTCGAATTAGCAACACGGTTCTCAAATTTACCAGAGCAGCACATTAGAGTCAACAGAAATGTGTACCCGCGGCGAGGCATCGAACCTTTGCTTTCTGGTTCGAAGGCAAGCGCGATAACCGTTAGGCCACCAGTGCGCATTTTTTCTTTTATTGCCGATTTTGACAATGAACACAAACTTAACAATCAATGATAATTACAATGATAAAAACTCGTGCCTGACCATAGCCTCCTCTATACGGAGAAAGCCTGGCACATCGACGGCGGAGCCATAGGGCGAGCGGCCGCAGAAAAAAGGAGAGGAGGAGCGCGCGAAGCGGTGACCAATATGGTAGCGCAGAGCAGAAAGGGCAGAGATAGACTGCGAGCGCTTGGGTCATGAGCGGCCGCTCCCCGAACCACGTTTGTTTTTGTGTTTTCGTCACCGTCGTTTTCGTACTCCGGGAGAAACGGCTGCGGCGACGGCGGCGATTCGAAAGGGCGCTGGCAACAATGCACGATGCCGGCGGCGTCGGCAGAGTTGTCGGTGTGCCAGCGGAGTGCGCCGTCGTCGGACCATCGTGTCGTGCCGCGGAAGAACCAAACAGTTTTGACTGAGTAGTTTCGACGCCCAGGTGCCGAGGACCGTCATTTCAGTGGGAGTGTCCGATTAGCCACATTTTGAACGTCGCGTGTATGAGCTTCAACTGGACTACAGGCGCAACAATGTAAACAGTTCGTAAAGTAGTAGTAAAAATCAGCAGAACCCATCCTTTGGGAATGACTATCTACGTTAATGCGAGCAGCATCAAACGGTGCGTGAGTTATGCGCGTTTCGCTCAGGTGGCCGGCACACATGCTAGATACGCCAGCCCAGCTCTTAAGGCGATACTACAATTCGTTGACACTTGCACAGCACTGCGTCACGATCTCGCAGCGTCAGCACGCGCGTTTGTGTCACTTAGCGACGCCGAGCGAAAGCACGCGCCAGACGCACGAACACTGCAAGAATGGTACCGACCAGACTTCCTGGCAGTCTCAGCTAGTCTGGTAGGCAACGGTATGTAAATGGTGTAACTTGGACTAGACTGGCTACAGTCGGCTGTCACAGTAACTTGGCTGGCGCTTGATGCACGGCTGAATCCAGCTGGAGCTACTCACAGGCACATCACCTTGCTCCTCGAGAGACGAGGACGAAGGCGAGCTAGGGTGTGCTCAGAGTCCTCACGACGAGCGGTATAATGAGCAGTCTAATGCAGTCTATGCAGGTAAGCTCGTCGCGCATTTGATAGATATACACGATGCTTGAGTGCGTGTGCATGTGGACTGTTCATAGCTCTGTGATTACCGCGTGTGCCTGCTGATCGATAACGCTCAGCATTGAACCACCTACACCGGCAAGATCGGTCTCTTGTCATATACGTAGCGACCGCGAGCGTAACGAGCGTTAGCATAGCCTATGAGATTCAAGTCTAGATCGACTGACTACATAGAAAGGATACTTAGGCGAAAAGTGCGAAGCTCAACAGAATTGCAGCCGCACTACGATGCTGTAGCTTAATATGTGCATTGTGGACGCTGCTACCGCTCGAGCCTCCGTTGAGTAAGCGACGACCAGCACTGATAAGGTAAGCGTAGATTACGAAAGTGAACACGTAAATGACAGGTGCAGACATCTACACTGTGTGCATGTCTGTCCGTGTCCTTCACGTCTTATTTTTTCGTCCTTAGCACTAAAACGCGAGTTGCTCTCGTTTCTCACGGAAGCTAAAGTTGCGTATCATATTACTTGGTTTCACCTCATGTGCGAGCTAAACCAAAGCTAGAAGCGCGAGCCCAGCGCTTTTTGCGTTACTGCATCGCACACACGCTCGAGCAAAGCAGCAATGCACAAAGCGTCGATCTCGCGCTTCTATATTCGTTTAGTCCTATGTGGGAGCGAAGGCGAAGCTATAAGCATGAGAGGATAGCCCGAGGAAAAGCATTAACTGGATAAGCGCGCGTGCAAAGCAGCGAACGTATGAGTGCTCGGCTCGCACGCCTAGCACTGCCTTCGCTCGCACGTAAGATCAAACGAAGTATATCTTTGACTTCGTTCAAACCTAAGGTGAAACGAAGTATATGGCCCATGAATCGCCGAACGCTCCAAGCACCAGATACCGACCTTTCCGGGCAGTTCGTCGCACAACCTCCAACGCAAACGAAAGCGACGACCGGGACCGCTGCGGAGATGCGGACGCAGGGACGGCGAAGGGGAAGGGTTGACGTTGACTTTCTCTTCTCCGCGATTCCGAAAAAAAAAGAGGAAAAAAAAAGACTGTTTCTGCGTTTGGCCGCTCGCTCTTGTGTGGCGCTAGCAGTCTAGCTTCCCTCCGCTCCCGATTCCCCGCCCCTCCTCTCCTACTTTCGGCGGCCACTTTTTTTCGCGACGTGCCAGGCTTTCTCCGTATAGAGGAGGCTATGGCATAACACATAAGGCTCGAGCATGAATGTTTGCGTCCAATATTGGCATCCAGTCGGGCGGACACTCTAACGTGGCGTACACAGATTTTAGGCGGAGAACAGATTACGTAAAATACAATCGAACGGGGCGCGCGTCCACAGCAGCATGTCTTAACAGCCATTCTACAGCACCATATTGCATGCAGGCCCAAAAGCGTAAAAAGGTCAACCGGAATTTCGCTGTCTTTTGAACAGGAAGGAACCTAACACCATGTGGCGTTAAGATAAAATCTTTTTTAATTGTTCTCTGGATACATAACAAAAAAGAAAGGCGTCCCAGCTGTCTAAAAATAGATTTTCCGTGGTTTCAGGTTTTTTGCACAAAAGGCAGTCAACGTCCCCAAGGGGGAAACAGATTTTTTCTGATTGAGCCAAGTTTTTACTGGAAGAGTGTTTGTGTGTAACTAAAGAAGAAGGTTTTTACAGAAGGTGGTATTGACATTTTCTTAACTCTAGATAACACGTCCTGCCCTGGGCTAGCATGGAACATACAACGGTACACAGGTACAGGAATAACAGTATCAGTAATATCTCGTGTAAGACGTTTTCGGGTGACTCCCCACAAATATTCAAGAGAGAAACGTGCAGTCAAAAACCGGCAGGCGTCAATCACCTCGCGAAGAAAACTACCAATTCGCCTTTGTTTTTGGGCAACACGTAGAAACAACGAACGAAGGAATTTTCTCTGCAAGTCTAATCTGAATGACAGCACGAAAAAAAAGGATTAGCTTTCTCTCTAAAAAACAAAAACCGCGAAACATCTTGCTTGACAAATACCTATAGATCTCATAGGGACCGCCCTACTTTCTTGACGCAGCAAAACAGATTGTCGTGACATACTCTTTCACACCCAGACCGCCAAATGAATACAGCGAAAACACGGCGTAATTTTTGTACATTTACTCTAGCGCAAGCCAAAACTTGAAGTACATGCCAAATTTTCGCAATCACAAAAGATTTTACAGACAGTGACACGCGTAAAAATTGACATATCCCACCCACCTCATTTACCAGCTTTCTCTCGAGTATTCCTAATTACCGTCGACCAGTATTCATTTGATCTTTCATAATGTTGCAGTGGAACACCAAGGTACTCAGTTGGCGGTGACATAAAACTGATATCTTCAGAAATCTTCGGGCTTCATGGCCCATGTCCCAGGCCGAAGGCCGCAGCATTTTAGCCAATTAGCGGCAGCGCCGGTCAGCTCGCAGTAAGACTTTACTTCACGCGTCACTTCGACAATACTTCTCTTATCTTTGCAAAAACAGCAACATCATCGCCGTAAGTTAGAAGTTTTACTTGTATATCTTGGAGAGAAAATCCATTTATAGGTCTATTTTTAATTATGTTCCTACAAAAGGGCTCGAGAAATATACGAAATAGCAACGGGGACAGTGGCAACAACATTGCCTGACGGATGACTGTACACTAACACGCGTTGTAAGCTCTCCCGTTAATTATCAGCTGTGTAGTACATCCTGTATATGCCAAGCGAACGAAATTTAATATTATTTTGCCTACTCTAACATGATGTAATATTTTATAGCAATACACTGTGCTGTACCAACACCACCTAGACTAGCTCAAGGCCTCTCCACAGTCTCCGTGACGTCATCACACTACGACCGGCCTGGAAGTTCGGCTTCCTTCGTCGTTGAGCTCTCCCGCAGCGGCGTCCCTAGATGCGCGCTCGGCTGTTCCGTGCATCGGGAAAACTATTCATCCTGCTGTCGATCTTTTGTGCTGCGTAAATTTGGAAACCCATTCGGCGATTTATTTTGAATATTAGAGCCGTAGTTCAATGTGTGTATATACAGAATTAATATGTACAATCTATTTACAGAATAAATATTGTATTACGCTACTTTCCTTCAACTATGTGCTTACTAATATAGCACTAAGTGTCAAATTCTTTAATGACAAACATATATTTAGGTACTGCCAAGTGTTTAATTTTGGCGGTCCAAGATATTTCGCGAATTATGTCTAATGGATATATGTACAGTTTATAAAATAACCGAACGTTTGTACACTCAAAAAATTCAGATTTACAAAAATCTTCCCGTGTGCCTCCCAATATTTTTGTTTGCTAAAAATTATTGGGTTAGGAAAATAATGAGGTTTATTATTTTCCTTTAGCTTCAGTATTTCATACTATTTATCACGGCTTTCTACAAATAATATGGCTCTTAATTCAATAAAAACAAGTAGAGTTATGATATTATAACCCTGGTTCATAATTTGTGCAGCACAGAAGTTCAATGATTGAATGTTTATTTACACTAAAAATGAAATGTGTGGACTGAATGAAAATCAGTCACATGAAGTCATCACAAGGTCAGTCAAAATAGCGTTAGTGCTTCAGAGTCTTCATCTTTCGCTTCTGGGTTAATTTCTTGAGAACTAGCTGGTCATTCTTTGTCTTGCAATAGTTGTTCAGTACAATGTTCGTTGCTGCGCTCAGAATGTGACGCATCACCAGCTGTGGTGAATGACCACTATCACACACATCGAGATCATTGGAGTCATCCAATACATTATGCGTGAGTGTCAGCAGTGCCGCTTTCTGGTTTGGCAATCCATGGAATTGCGTGGCATACTTCTCGCTCCTCAGCTTGTCAAGCACTATTTCTGTTGTGACCACAGCATTGACGACAGCTGGCTGGGGGAACTTGAGTCCACCTCGGTTCATGCTTCTGATGATATCCGAGTTCTCAACTTGGATGTCACGTTCCAGCACTAAGTTTGCTCTGCAGGCAGTGCAGGAGAGCTTCTTGAGTGCAGTGTGAGCACAGTAGCCTGCCACGTAGGTGATTGCTGGAAGGTTTGGAGCCTTGTTAGCGAAGTCCATATCCGTCACTTCAATCCTGAACTTCTCCAGTACAGACCCATCCATCTCGACTGCAGATGCTGCCACCTCCATGTCTGGGAGCTGGAGGACTTTCTGAAGGCGAAGCTTCCGTTCAGATTCAAATATCTGTCTTATAGAAACATGATATTGGGCACCAGCAAGCTGTCGGTACTTTCCAAACCTGTCTTCCAAACAGTCGGTCTGGAATTTTCCGAGTAGTACGTAGTCAAATCCCATCTCTTGAAGGCAGTAGCTTGTCAGCTTCACCAAGGTAGACGTCGTGAGTCGGAGGGCACTGTGAGTGTCCGGTGTGAGCCTGCCTGTGTCGAACTTCAAGGATTGCCACAGATCTAGCCATTTTATCACATTGGTGAGGTACTCGATTTGTGGGCCTGACATAGACGTGACTGGAGACTGCAGCTCATCTCGAAGTCTTCGGCCCTTGTTGCACGTCTTAACATTGACGATGCTCCACCACCTTTCGACAATCTTCAAGAACTCTGCTGTTCCAGCAGCATGTTCCAAGCCAAGTCGAAGCCCACAGGTCTCTAAGGCTGCAATTGTAGATGGACTGAAAACCTTCAGAGCCAGCTTGACATTTTGTCGCTCCATGTTGGATGGATGCAGCGCTTTCATCGATAGGGTTGGAGCAGACTTGATGAGCTGGTCCTGCTCCTTTGAGTGAAGCTCCCGAAGTGTCTTGAACGACGCTGTCCTTGGTTTGGTGAAAGGACCCGTGATGGGAGGGAAGAACATGCAGGTTCCGATGTTTTTCTGATTAATCCAATTGTTCCTCACACACTTCAGTATGTGAACAGGGTCGACAACAAAGAAAAGAGGACACTCCGGGTCTGAGGGATGTGGATAGACGCTGCAAAGTTCCGGTGGTGTTTTAAAAAGGGACATTGTTTTTCTGTTTATGGAGTTGTTGTCTGTGATGACAGCGACCACATGCAAGCCGACATTCTCCAGCTCAGTAATGATGCTGCGAAGAACAGCGTGCAGCTGCTGCGCATTGATTTGATCAACTGGAAGAATATGGACAACATTTTTCTGGGACGAAAGCAGGCTTTGCATCATAAAGACGTGTGCAGTCTTCGCTGCATTTGGGCTGTTACTGGCAGCACCAACAACTGATCCGCCTTTGTAGTCAAAATAGGGCTGCAAATGAATTTCATCCATCATGAGCACCACTGTCCTTTCGTGATGCTTCATCGTAGTAACCAGCTTCTTGGCATATGATAAAAGGGAAGCACTTTGCTGCTCAGCCGCTGGGCTAACTTCGTAGGAACCACAAACACGTCGTATAGTAGACTGGTGAGGAAGTTTCAAGTTTGCAGAACTCCTCAAGAACCTGTAAGCATGAGGAGAGATTGTAAAGAGAAGGCTTGAAAAAACTAGCAACTCTGAAGAGTACTGAGGTGTCTTGCTGAGAAGTAGAACCACCTGTTCTTTCAAGAAGTTCAAAGCGCTATGCCGCTCGTCATCTTTCAGATTAGAGTTTGTAACATCTTCAAGGAGTGAAAGCGCAAGTTTCAGTATGGCACTGACTCTGTCCTCGGTCTTGGATGCACACATTTCCTCCAAAGACTCCACAGCATCCAGCAGGCGGGACAAGTCTCGCATGTCGTTCACTGTTCTTGGAATGGTGTCTATGCCATCAATCTTCGTTACCTGGACATCTTGGAAGAACACTTTCACGGAGAGGTCTTCGGAGATTGTAACTGACTGCCGAATTAAGGGGGCGTTGTCCACCTTAAGATTGAGGAACAGTAGGCAGTTCTGCCGAGAAACAACCGTCCAGAACTGGGACACCTTGAGACATGGAAGGCAATCCAGGAGAGCTTGAAATGTTTCGATCTTGTTTCTCTCTTCTTCTTCTTTATGCATCTCGAGAGAGAGGCTGATGGCTTCTCGCAGAGAAGTTGCGTCGAGGCGAATCCTCTTCTGCTCAGGTGTCTCTCGAGATGTGCTGGCAGTGGAACTCGACAGGTACGCCGGGCAGTTAGGAAATATCCGTGGCACGGCGTCAGGGCGGAGACGTGAAAGCTTCAGTTTGGCTTCGATGACTCTGCCAGTTTTTGAATCCACATACCTCGTTGAGTCGAGGATGTCTGAGGCTTGAAAGTGTTTTTCACATACCTGAAAGATAAAAAATAATCATGCATTTTAAAAACTAGAAGGGGTCACAAGTTTGAGATTACTGTTAACGACCTCATTTTCGCTCGTTCGACATTTGAGGAATATTTTTCAGAATATAATTTTCGCGATTCGAAATTGGCTATGTATTCGTAACTATAATGTGAAATTTATTCGCGGGATAAATGTTTTGCGATGGCTTTCGATCGCAAAATTTGAGAAAGCTAAGTCGGTAAAAGTAAATAACCACAACGCAAAGGTACACATGCAGCGCGAGTGAGGGGTCGAACTACTGCCCAGGGTTTCCCAGGATTCTAATCAAGGGGGGGGTGTCCCAATGGCTCGGCGGGGGGGGGGGGAGGCGAGGCGATGCGAGGCGAGGCTAGATAAAATATAACTGTTTCTTTTTTAGTCCACTAGCTAAATTACAGACGTCTATTAACCAAATGCTCATACCCGTAATGTATGTTTCCCTTTCTCTATATATACACCTGAGAAGTGGTGTTTTCTACTTAATCTGAAAAAAGAATTTATTTTTTCCTTTTTTTTCTTTAGATTCAAGGGGGGTGTCCAGGAAAACTAGGGGGTCCACACCCCCCCCCCTAGGGGGTCTAAGGAAATCCCTGCTACTGCCATCACGTCGCAGTTTTCTGCGGTACATTTCGACGGAAAAGTGTAGCAGAACTGAAAATCGTGGATACACACATTTCTAGAGAGTGGGTATTTGATTTCAAGCAAGCAACATGAAGAGCGAGAATATGCACCCACAATAACTCACATACGAAAAGAAAAATTACGAATGCTGCTCTTACCACTGAGCGCTTTCCGGGCGTAAAGTCCTCACGTGGGATGGCTCGTATCCATTGCGCGTTTCTGGTGGGATCCGACGGGAACGTGAACACACGCACAGTCTCCTCTCCGTCATAGTTACCGCGACACTCGGGAACACAGCAGTGTCCAGGCATTTCCACAGCTCACTTTCGAGAAAGGCACGTTCCGCAAAACAAAGATCGCACAATCAGTCACCAACGGTCGGCCATGATTCCCGCTGATGATGTTTACTTCGCTGTGAATAACCAAATCGGCTGGAAATCAGATCGATCAGATCGCGGAATGCAAGTCTTTGAAAAGTTCTACATCCTAAAAATATTTTATAGCCATAAATAGATATATTTACGACCAGTATAAATTTATTTTTTCACCCTTCAGCTAAATTTTAACGCTTCTTATTTTCGTTTAATACGAAGCAACGGCTTGTTGCGCTCCGCGCGCACGTGACAGCTGCCAACCCTGCCGCTGCTGCCACTCCAAGGTCGAGGCATCCGTTCCCGCCGTTCTGCCTCCGCGCGACGAACGAAAAAAACCGAGACGGTCTCCGTCCGCTCCGTCGTAGTGTGCTGACGTCACGTACTGGGAGAGGAGGATATGGAGAGGCTTTTGGCAGGTCAGGTAGGTGTTGGCTGCACACGATCAAAGGCCTTCTACAGGTCGATCTAAATCATGGCGACTTGATCTAGTTCCTCGTCACATACCTCTAATATACTTCGCGCAATGTGAACATTTGTCAGAATTGAACAACCTTTGATGCCACAAGTCTCATGCTCACCAACAATCTTACAAATAACGTTCTGCAACCGCCGGGCTAAAACTTTCATTAGAACCTTTAATCAACATTACCAAGGGCTATTGGCCTGTAATTTTTTATGTTTTTTTAATTTCTGTTTATCGTCAACTTTCGGTATGAGAACAGTATGTGTGTTTAAGAAAGAGGATGGTATCGTATTTGTGTCACATGCCTCAATTATTACCAGCATGAAGATGGCCTGAGATTACGTCTTTGTACTGTTTATAAAAAGCCGCCGTCAAACCGTCGGGCCCCGGAGACTTTTTTGACGGAAGGTCATCGATTGCACGCGCGATTTCTTCCACACTTATCGGAGCTTCCAGCCATTCCTTTATCTCATCACTTAGACGGGGCATCGCCGCCAGATAATCTTTAAGCTGCGAGTCACTGCCATGCTCGCGTCGCCGAAACAGGCTGCTATAATATTCAATAAAAGACTTCAATTACTGCAGGGCGACTACTCGACAGGCCATTGTATTCTATCTCTGTGATAATTTTTTTTGTTTTCTTTTTTGTTTTTGCATATTTGGCTTTTGCGCTTAGTGCCCGTTTGGTTGGCTGTTCACCCAGAGTGTATTTCTCCGCCCGAGCTCTTACGAGTGCTCCTTTGTATTTTTTTGTTTCAAATTCAGCTATTTTTTTGTTGCACATAACTCAGCTGATCTGCAAATCGTCCGGGGTGTTCACATTCTAGTTTAGAAATGCGGTGAAGATCATCTAGCAGCAACTTTTCTTCTGCTTTCTTCCAGTACGCGAGCGTACTAGCACGTTCTATAGCAGTTAGCTTAACCTCCCGTTTAAACCATTCCCACTTCGTACTGGGGCTCTCTCTGCCGTCGTGCATCCTAATTAATAAAATAATGCACCTATAGACTCATTAAACACGTCATCCGTAAGCAGGCTGTTATTAAGTTTTCACAATCCCCACTGAAAGCCGGTGTTTTTCTGTTTTCCCTTGACAAAGAAAGAAACCAACGGATGGTCGGAGAAATAAACGAGTGACACACTGTAATCATCGAAACCAGTTAAAAGTTCAATCGACACGTACAGTACGCTCTGTCGAGACGGACATGACTTGTGCCTTGACAATGCGTGTACCGCAACGCCCGGTCATTTCTTTGGTAATTTGCAACATCATATAAAGTGAATTCGGTAATCATTTCATTTAAAATACCTGTGCTAATATCACGTTGCCGTGTTTTACAAGAGCGATCTCTTACGTCACAAACGCAATGGAAATCTCCCAACATAATGATTTTCCTTTGGCAGTGTAGATAAGCATAAATCCTTTCTAAGAAATATTTTCCTAGAATTTACATCGTTTGGCGCGTACAAATTTATTATTCTGTATTCAACATTGCTCAAGCTGCAATCACAAATAAGAAATCTGCCCTCGCTATCCACAGTGAGGGAGAGGTCGCGCGCGTTTAAAGACTTCTTTCAAAACAACATACATCCTGCGGACAGTCCGTTGGCACGAGAGACGCAAACCTCGAAGTAATGTAAAAAAAGGGGCCAGCAGGGAAGCGGTTGCCTCATCGCTTTCAACCTTTGTCTCCTGAATCGCGAGGACGTCTACGCCATTATCGATTAGCAGCCTTCTAACCTGGTACTGTTTGCAACGCGAGGCAAACCCGGGAACATTTAACGTCGCTACTTTCAGATTGTCGATAAGGCTAGACGTACGTCCCCGCGTGTCAGTGACTTGCTTGGGAGCCGTATCCTCACCAGGAGCTGGCCCGGGGACGCTCCAGCCGGCCTGTTTGTCCGGTTCCCTGGGTTCGGGCGCAGGTTTTGGAGAGAGTCGAAGCGGCTTTCTTTAGGCGGTGCCGCCTTCACCGGTGCATCCGCCAGGGTCGGTCTGCCGTCAACTTGCTTAGAGTCCGAGTCTTCAGGATGTGGGCGTTTCGTAGCCAGCCCGCTGGCGTCGACCATGTGAACCTCGTTAACCGGTGGAACCGCAGTGTTTAACTGAGGCCCTTCATTCTTCAACGTCGGCGGTTCATTTCCTGTCGCCGTCTCGTCTTTATTGGTCGGCGCCTCTTCCCGGCTTCCCGTGGATGCGTCGACCGATGAAGCAGCGACCACATTCAGCGGGTGCTCAGACGCGGCCCGGTCGACCTCCGTGCCTGTGCTTTCCGCTGACTCGGTGGCGGGGGCCGTCCTTTCCAGTGCTTCCTGCGCGTCCGCTTCATCCATGACATGTTCGGCGTTGGCGTCTTGTCCTCCCGAACATGTGGCCGTTGCGTAGGACTTGATGCAGTGATCCGCGTCATAGCCGAACCGATGGCAGGTCGCGCACCTCGGCACACGGCAGTCCCGGCAAATGTGCCCGGTCCGCTGACAGCGCAGGCAAAGCGAGGGTCTGCCCGGCGCCACGAAGAGAGCCGGTGCTCCGGCTATATGCAGCTGGTGGGGCAGGTCTTCCAACCCTATCCTTGGCTTGAGCCGGATAACAGCCGTGCGTGTCATCGACCCGCAGCCCATGACACCTTCAACCAGCCACTTCTCAGTTCCTACGTCAATCACCTGGCCATACGGTGCAAGTGCCACCCTCACCTCGTCGTCGGGAACGTAATGAAGCAGCCAATGAATCTTGACTCGGATGTCGATGTTCTACGGGTCCACGACGACGCATCGCCGTCCCTTGAAGACGAGGTCGCCCGCAGCGATGATTCTCCGCTTACCCTCGGGTGACCTGAAGGTCACACCCCAGACGTGGTTCGTCTGGTATGCCCCTAAGGTAAGAACCTCGGGGAGCAGTGCCAGACGACTCAGGGTGTCGCGGAAGTCCTCCACATGGTACGGGCGTCCCCGGACATCGGCGTGAAGAAACAAGGTGTTGAGCACCGTAGGTCCAGTTGGCAGAGGCGGCAAAATTATCTGATACTCCGAAGACGCAGAGTCATTCCTGTCACAGCGGCCCGACTGGGCCGCTATCGCTGCTCCGGCGGAGCCTGCCATCCCATGTCCGGACTCGGTGGAAGCCAGAAGTGGGGGCCACCAGTGCGCTGCCTGCTTGGTCAGCTGCGCGGGAGGCATTATTTCCCTCTTTAGAAAAAACAGCATCGTACCGATGCAGCGCAAACCGAAAACACAAATCCACAACAAAAGTTTCATTTCATTTCATTTGTATTACCTTAAGGGCCTCTTGAGGGAGGCATTACATAAAGGGGGAGTCATATTCAAGGCTCAAAAACAAGACACCAAAACACTACAAAAAAAATTAAGAAAAGCTTTGAAAACATCATTATATAAACATAAATCAAACAATTTATAAATGTTTGATTAATGCTCATGATGCAACGCGTTATGGGCAGCAGAATCGCAGGACAGCAGAATCGCGAGCAACAGTTCACAGTTCACTCTTTGACCAGAGTCCAAAGTTCTATCGTTCGTAATATGGCTTGAGCCGGACGACGTGCACCGCCTCGGGTCGTGGCTGGCGTTTGCACATGGGCGCGATCCGTCGGGAAGAACTAGATCGCCGAGGCGTCAGATGATTTTGTAGTGTCCGAAATAGCGTTTCAGAAGCTTTTCGTTGAAACTGCGGCGCCCTATCGGTGTCCACACGCATACCCAGTCTCCGGGTTGAAAGTGGACGTCCGGCGACGAAGGTTATACCGGCGTGCGTCCGACTCGCTGTTGATCTTGAATCTTGATTCTTGCCAGTTGGCGAGCTTCCTCCGCGCGTTGAGATATCAGTTGAGCGTCGTCGTTGCCATCGTCGGTTTGCACGTGAGGCAGCATGGCGTCGAGCATCGTGGGAACCGTCCAGCCGTGTACCAGTTGGAACGGCATCATTCCCGTGGTTTCTTGAACCGCTGGTACGCAAAGGTAACGTACGGCAACACCTCGTCCCACGTCTTCTGCTCTACGTAGACGTACATGGAGATCATGTCGGCAATCGTCTTGTTGAGCCGCTCCGTTAGCCCGTTGGTCTGCGAATGATAAGGGGTGGTTCGTCGATGGCTGGTGTGATTGAGCCGATGGTTGTGGTGAAAAACTTTTTATTTAATAAAGGGAGAGTTTGCAGGCCAAAATGGCCCCTTACATAGGTGGACTCCTTACACCGGGACCCCGCTGGACAATCCCGCTACCCGCGCCCGTTGGACTAGAGCCCTTTAAGACTTCAGCCCCGAGCAGTTGAGTGGGGCTGCCTCCCATGCCTCTCTAGTGGGGGAAAGGTTAGGGGAGAAGGGAAGGATTCATCTGACATGCCCACACCATGTGAAAGTTATCGGAGACTTCCCCACAGTGAGGGCATCACCCATCCACTTTCGGGTCAAAATGTTTCACTATTGCAGGACACAACAGGGTGTTGGTCCGCAGGCGCCTCAAGGTTCATTCATAGGCCCCACTCAGGCCCTTAACAGGGACCGGGAAAACCGATGACGTTCGCAATAATCTGCCAGGATTTCCCTGAACCGCAGAAGCGGTTGTCTAATCTCTGAGCCGGAAGAGCCTGGGTGAGGTGCGCGGTGGGTAAGCGCTCGGGCGGCCGCTTCCGCAGCCTCGTTACCTCGAAGGCCCTGGTGGCCAGTAGTCTAAACGATTCGTTTAGGTGAGGGGTCCGAATCCGTCTCGGCTCGCTTTAAAATACGGTGGGCTAGAGGGGAGACCTCGCCCACCCGGTAGTGCTCACAGGCTCTGCGCCAATCTCTGATGATTACCTTCAAATTCGGTGCCGAGGTGGCAAGCGCTATAGCTACCTCCTCGGCCTGCGCGGAGTTGAACGCTCTATAGCAGAGCCCGTTAACGCGTTGGTCCTGGTGAACTACTGCGGCCGTGTAGAAACCAGTGGGCGACGGCCCTGCCACATCAACGTAGTACACGCCCTGCTTGGACCCATATTGGTGTTTGAGGACCCGAGAAGGCGCCTCTCGCCTGCCTTCATGTGCCAGCGTGTCCATGTTGCGCGGGAGTGGAGAAACCCAGAGCTTGTGACGCCACAGTTCCGGGAGCTTGCATGTCTCCTCTGGAATGCACTCGTGTTGGATGTGTAATCGGTCTAGCAAGCGGCGCCCAGAGACCGTCTGCGAGAGTCGCGTGTATTGGTTCACGAGGTAGGCCTCCTTCAACTCCTGGTAGGAGTTGAGCACCCCCAGCGCCGACAACTTTGCGTTGGAGGTAGCCACCGGGAGGTCCAGGGCTCGCATCGTAGCCTTTCTAATAATGGCGTCGATGCGCTCGTCGTGTTGCTTCGTAGTGCGAAGATAGGGTACGGATTAGAGGATCCTGCTGTTTACGAAGGCCTGGACGAGCCGAAGCGCGTCCCTGCCCCGCAACCCGCCACGTTTGTTGGAAACGCGGTGGATCATACGTCCAACCTCTTCGCCTACACGTTTGAGTTTGGCAATAGTGGAGTCCGGACTGAATCGGTTTTGGATAAACAGGCCCAGGATCCGAATCTCCTCGACCTCTCTGATAGGACATCCCATCAGGGAGATATGCAAACTCGCGTTGTCTTTGGGATTGGCTCTGACGTGCAGAAGTTCGGATTTCGCAGGAGCGCATTGAAGACCACAGCCGATAGCATGGCTACCGATCGATGGAGGCGGCCCGCTGAAGGCGCTCCTCTATTTCCCCAAGGCTCCCTTCGGTAGTCCAAATTGTTATGTCATCCGCGTAAAGTGAGTGTTGGATGCCTTCCACCCGGGCCAATAGGTGTGGGAGCTGCATCATCGCAATGTTAAAAAGGAGCGGCGACAAGACCGCTCCTTGAGGAGTGTCCCGTGTACCCATGATGTATGGGCCGTGTACCCACGATGTATGGGCCGGAGTCGGAGCTGTTTTTCTTTTGTTTCTCGAAAGCCATTGGTTTGACTTCGCGTGAGTCATGCGGTGGGGAAACTACCCCAAAACAGTGAACTTCTGAACAGCTTATTCAATTTGAAACAAATGTACTATGTTTATGTTTACGCTCCGCACATTTCTACCAAATTTCGTTAACCTGGATTAATTACGAAAGAAACTAAATACAAGCTGACGAAAGTGGGTGTGTTGAACTTCCGCCTGCTAACAAGGGCGGCGGTGAAACACAAACGCGCCTTCCGACAGGTTACATAGACAACGTCGCAGTGATTAGAGCATCGCCTCGCTGTGCATAACTCGCTCATTTGTACACAAATAAACGATTACTACATATAGCACCCCCGTATCTTTTTTGTGCCACCCACACGTACTTCTGCGGGAGTTTATGCAGCATATATATACTATATATAGCAAACATATGCATCGATCAAATTTTTTTTCTGTTTTGGGAGGGTGGTAAGATTAGGTAGGGTGTATCACGTGACCTACCTCTGGTTTGAAATTTAACCATAATCCCTCTTGGCAGTGTCCGTCAGTCGTATGCTATTCTATGAGCAGAGGCCGCGGAGGCCAAGTTTTCCTTCTCACTCGAGCTGCTTCTGCTTTTGTTGATCGAACGTGCTGGCCGGAGTAGTCGAACGGCATTGTTTTTCACTCATTTTTTAGAAACCATATGTGAACGTAGCATTTCGGATCGGCGTCAGCCTTTTTGGAACCATTTTTTGTAAACATAAGTCTCAACTTCACGTCTCCTCACCGGGTTCCTGCGACATCTCGCCTACTCCTAAAGTTTCCCCAAAATAAACGTCGCTGCTGCGTGAAAGACTGCCACAGTCGCGAAGGTGACCCAAGCGTCAAAGTTTACCGCTTATATTGGGAAGCGACACGGCGACAAAGTGGATTACTGCAGTGCGACGCATCAAGTAAGTGAATTTGACATTAATTGTTGAAGTGAACGAAAATAAAGTGCACGTTTGGAAAGTGGAAAGTTGCAGACTACTCGGCAAAATAACATATTTATACAAGTTGTTTTACGAGTCTCTGAGACAGCCACATAGAGAAATACGGTAGGAAAAATCGGGCCGATTGCTGCTTCGCTGTGACGTCGAGAATCGGGCCAAGCGAAATGCCCGTCGGCCCGTTCCGGCACTCGTTGTTGTAGGCGTGCATTTCGCTGCGACCGCGCGCGCGGTTCGGCACGCGCGGTTGCAACCAAAACCTTCCAAACCTGCGAGTTTTCAAATAGTGGATTTTCGTAGAACAAACTTTTGTTTGTTTCGGCTACCAAATTTAATGTTGAGTCTGGTAACAAATGTGACGGCGTGCAGAAAACAGGATTCAAAAGTTTTTCTTTTGAAAAAGCTCATGCGAAGCGTAAATATCCTTCTTACACGTACACTTGGTTTTTGCTATCGCCTTTTTACACCAGGCTTGTGTACAGTTCTCTAGCATGCAAAGCTTGGTTCTAATTATCGACATTTTATTCTAGTGTGTGGGGGCGTCGGGAGAAAAAGAGGACGGTCGAGCGAGGCGCCAGCGGGGGCCAGCCGGCGAGGAAAGAGGAAAAGCGTGCTGGGCGAGGCTGGGGCCGGACAGGAACGATAAGCCGTTCTGACCGGTCTGGCCCATGGCGATCCCCGGAGCATTCCACCAGCGAGGTTCCGACCAGGACCGACGGAAACGGCGAGCCCTCCATACCGGCCTAGGCCATGACGATCCTGGACTAGTTCCGCAGCGAGACTCTGGCTGTGATAGCCCGTAACAGCTAGCCTACGCAGCACTGGCGTGGGAAGGACGATCCGCAGGCCTGGACACGGACTCCGACTGTCAGCTCTGAACGACGGGCGACAATTGGAGTCGGCGAGTTCGGACCGCCGGTTCTCGTAGACGGGCAACCGGGAAGTACGGTAAACCCATTCGCTGCCTTCTCGTTGTGTTTTGTCACTTCCTGGGAGACGAGCGAAGCACAGGCCAATCGGTTTGCGACTATTATAGAGCAACCCCACAAGTGGTGAAGACAAGTCAGACTGGTGTTCAAATGACAACTCTAAAATATGCTCTAAACACTTCGACCTATCAAGGCTCCCGATGGTCGTAAAAACCCGCATAAAAGAACCAGAGACACGGTGCGCACGGGCACACAGGGACTGCTAAAATCGGGGTCGCCGCCGCTGTCCACGGCCCAACGGGCAGTCTGGCCGCCCCATCAACACAGACACCTCCGCTTGTGGCGCTGAATGCATCACTCTCGTGACGCCGAATGGCCATTGCCGGCTGGCTATCATGCACTTGCGCCATCTTCACCCGAACGACACATAAAAGCATGATATCGCACAATGTGAAAGATCTAACTCGAAGCTTCGATCGATCATGACACCGCCTTTGTTGAACTTCCTGAGTGATGACTCATTTGCAAAAGGTACGGTGAGATGCGCGGAAAAATAAAATTGTCTGTGCGACTGGGTGCTGATGAGGATCAAGCGAGTTACTTAATTTTATCGCAGCCGTGCGAACGTTATAGATGACGCAATCATAAAATGCTATGCCCACCGGCACCAACTTGGCAACAGGAGCCGAAATCCACACAAGCCTTTCTATGCTACAAGGAGAGGAGCGCTAACCGTTTGGAGCGCTTCCCGAACTCCGACGTTGCCGCGCCGCCTCGACTCCTCGAGGCGCCGTCAGTCCGTTGGGGTCTCGCCGTCTGCCGTGAAGCGAAGAGCGAACGCCGAGGAGAGATGAAAGCGAACACCCCCCCTCCCCCTCCTCCCCACCCCCGATACCCCCTCTGCCCTCCATAGCTGGTTGCAGTGTTGGAGGTAACGCGTTACTAGTAACGACGTTACTGGTAACGAGTTACATTTTTCGCTAACGCAGTAACGTACTCGTTAGTATTCTGAATGACTAACGAGTAAAAGTATTTTCGTTACTTTTTTACGGTATCGGCTATCAAATTACGTTACTCGTTTACTCGTTACTTTTGACCTAAAACTGGTGAAATACATTAGGTATTTGGAAAAGGTCACGACGCCTGATCTAACCTTTAGAATAGCAATCGTGTGCATAACTTCTGGAGACGTTAGGGGAACTAAATTTAGGTCACTAAGCTCAATGGAGGATCTAGCTTCTCTGCTCGAGGGGCAACTACTTGCGCTCGAGCACGCAATGCCCAGGCAATGCCGTATCTTGCTGCTAAGACTTCTGAACCTTCGATTTCCTAAAACGGTGGGTTTTCCACTTATAAGTCCATTTATTCACCCATCCATCTCAAAATCCTGCACAAGCTTATTGCTGCACAAAACCAACATCCGTCACAGTAAACTTAAAAAAAAAAATCCTTTCTTACCAAAAAAAGACATTCGTTAA
Source organism: Ixodes ricinus (assembly GCA_037355805.1). Lineage (NCBI taxonomy): Eukaryota > Metazoa > Arthropoda > Arachnida > Ixodida > Ixodidae > Ixodes > Ixodes ricinus. The sequence goes on from JAZHYW010012310.1 coordinate 24,850, forward strand.
AAGGGGACACTATCTCGCTTCTCGAAGGCGGAAAAAACCTTGGCTACCAACTAATCCCGATCGTCCTCCTTTTTTTTTTTTCATACTGTCATCACTTGCAAGGCTTGAACGAACGACTGCGTTAAAGCCCCCTCCCTTCCCTCCCTCCTCTTCCCCCTCTTCTTTGTGCAGCAGAGGTGGACGGCTGTGGGGGGGGGGAGACATCCGTTTAAAACAGTGGACAGCTAGTGGCGAAACGATTTGCTCGTTTCTCTAGTTACAAAGAAAAAAAAAGAAACAACCTTTGTGGAATTTTTTACTCTCGCTCTCTCCCTCGCTGCCTGAAAGTTCCTGACCCACTTTTGTACATAGAAGAATCTTCAGCTTGATTAGTCTTTACTTCCCTAAGGTCATAATAAAAAAATAAAAAAAGTTTTAAACCTGAAAAAAAGATTACAATCACGAAACATTTCTTTTTTTGCAGAAAAACGAAGAGTTATTGCTGGTAAAAGGCAGCAAGTGATTATAACCAGTGTGCTGGTGACCTGTGTCCTGTTCCACGTAGTGAAGTAAATCAGTCTCTGGTAATAGTATAAACCGGAGTGTTACTAAAACCGGCGTAAAGATGAGGGTTGTTGGATGGCTGGTTGCGTTCCAGCAGTCCCCATTCGCATGCTGCGAAACATATGTACTCGAGCACAAAAGTAACGTAAAAGTAACGTAAAGTAGTAAAGTAACGTCCGTTATTTTTGAAAAGTAACGGTAACGGTATATCGCTACGTTTGTAAAAAAGTAACCTAGCTCTACTAACGCGTTAATTTTTACCAAACGAACGAGCAACGCTATTTCGTTACTTTTTTTCGGTAACGGGCACAACACTGGCTGGTTGAGACATTGCGGAGCGCGCTGGCAAGGAGGAGCCTGCAAAACACCCCCCCCCTCCTTTTCCGCCCTCCACAGGACCCAGCGCGTTTACATGGCGGGGGAGCAGGCGAGCGACACCCAAACCAACCCTGAACCTCACGCAGTAGTTGCGAAGCGAGTCCCTCCTCGCCCACTAAGATATCCCGGGATCTCACGTAACCAACCCAGCTAAGATAATACCAGCGCTCACCGCGACTCATCATGGCCATGGTCCTCACACTCACATCATCACGCAGACTAATGCAATCACCGGACTCATATCCACCCAAAGACTCACGTCTTGGTTCAGGCTCATGCTCATGAGCTTCGAAACTCGCAATCACACTCAAGAGATCTCAAAACTCACGCTCATGAGTACTTCACTTAGAGCTCAAGCTCACACTCACACTCATGAGTCCTCAGAATTCACGCTCACACTCACGCTCATCAGTTTTCAGAACTCACACTCAAACTCATGAGTTCTCGGGACTCAAACTCACACTCAAGAGTTTTCATAACTCACGATCCCACTCACGATCAAACTCACGCTCGTGAATCCGCAGGACTCGCACTCACACTCACACTCATGAGTTCTAAGAACTCACGATCACACTCACGATCAGACTCACGCTCATGAGTTCTTAGGACGCACTCACAATCATGGGTTCACATAATTCACGATCACACTCACACTCAAACTCACAATTTATCGAGACTTGCGGCCTCACTCACGATCACCTCAAATCTGACGGTGAGCGTGAGTGATTGTGAGTTATCGCACTCGTGAGTGAGAATGCCGAGGTATGCCTGTGAGTGTGATGAGCGTGATGACCTGTGTGAGTGTGAGGACCGTGAGGAGCTGTGAGTATGAGGACCGTGAGTACCTGTGAGTGTGAGGACCGTAATGACCTGTCAGTGTGAGAACCGTGAGGTCCTGGGTCCTGGGAGTGTGATGAGCATAATGACCTGTGATTGTGAGGACCGTGATGTTCTGTGAGTGTGATGAGCGTGATGACTTGTGAGTCTGAGGACCGTGAGGACCTGTGAGTGTGATGACATGTGGGTCCGATGATTCGTTATGACCTGTGAGTGTGATGACGTGCGACTGTGATGGGCGTGCCGACCTGTGAGTTTGGTGATTTTTGAGTCCGATGATTCGTGATGACCTGTGAGCGTGATGACCGTGATGATGTGTAAGCGTGACGACCGTTATGATGACGGCGAGCGAGTTTTGGTTTTGTAGTGAACCATGAGGGCGAGTCCGGGTGATGACCCTGTTTTGAATAATTTGTGATCGTGAGTGGTCGTGAGTTCTGATTGAGGAAAAAGAGGTGACCGTGAGTTTGAGTGAGGACAGTTTATAATGCCGACCTATGATGGCGATTGGCTAATCGGTGTCCGTTGCCATGAAAATCGCCAATTCGGCCCTTCCAATCTTTGAAGCTTCGAGAGGGTCGCTCTAGTCCAGTCGCACCAAGATCACAATGGTGCATCATCGTACTGAAGGCGTTCCTCGCCAGTATATGCGTCTTTGTTACTGTATATGCAATCAACTTATCAATCATGCCCATTTCTACCGATCTCTTGCAGTTATATTATTCTTCTTGCGTATTTCAAAGCACGAAAAGTATTTTTCAATGCTTCCAAGCACCGGCACCGCGTGTGGTGGTGGTACGAAGATGTACGCTCGTTTCGCCGGTGTGTGGATAGCAAACTCTTGGTATACAAGAAACGTGTCTATAAAGCTACCCGTCACCCGAGAATTTAGATCTGCTCCCTAAGAATGTAGAGGTCAAGAAGAAACTATTCATTTCAAGGACGAAAATGGCCACTATACGAGGACTTGGCGCTACTTTCCCGCAATCCAGTTACTTTAGGCTGCGCCAATGTATATCTGCTTAAAAGCGTCTATATGTCAAGAGAAAAATCAGCGCCACCTTAGGAATTTTCCGGAACAAGGGGTTCTTCAATTTTAGTCGCAACTCAACAGATGGAACAATCGGCTATAAAAACTCCAAAAGAACCTGCTATTATGTTTTTTGCTTACTTTATACAAAACTGAACAACGTTTACTGGAATCAGAAGCTGCTAATTTGTTTACGCGATAATAATCTATCTTGTATACACTAACGTTATTCCTGAAGCGGTGAAACATATATATATATATATAAAGTTACCCTTTTTGTGTCTAAAGAAAATGTATATTTCTCAACAGCTTATTTCTTCTTTTTTTTTTAGAAACATTAAACGCAAGATGTGAAAAAAAAAGCCACGGTATGGCAAATGGATATATATTGAAGTTTGTCTGCCAGAACTTTGGATACCAGAAGTTTGGATAAGTTTGGATTTACAGTGGCGAATAAAACGGAACGCTGCGGTTCGTCGGGAGCACCGTGTTCCCATGGAGGAATGAGGCATAGGATCTGACATTTGCAAGCCTGGTGTGACGTCACACCACGCATGGGAGCGCAGCCATTGATGCTTGCGAAACTTGGCTTGGAGTTTCGTATATTCAACCGTCATTGATTACACTGAATCGGGGTGTCGTTTGATTGAATAAAAATAGCCTACGTTAATCATTACGCTCCCGCCAGGTACAAATCACAGGATCTCAAAAACTTCCGGTTATCACCGGATAATTCCTTGAAGAGTGAGCGCAGCAAGAGCTACAAGAGCAAAATGCGGCTTTTCAGCGTCCCTGCCAGCACGCGCGCTCGTACAGTGCAAGCACTGTTCATGGCCACATGCTCGCGCTTGTAGCGTCGGCCTCGCTCCTACTTAAAATGAAACTGAGTATAGGGTGGCTGAAGGGGAGGTGTGCTCATTGCCTGCATCGATTCAATCCAGTGTCAATAGTGTGAGATGGGGTAGTCGGTACATCGTTTCTTGTGGAAAAAGCGCCACAAGACAAGGCGATAAAGTAAGAGACACCGCACAAGCGCTACTTTAAACTCACTGTTCATTGAAAGAACACAAACTATTTATACATCAATCGGGCTTCTCAAGCAGGAATTCAAATTCTTTATCTGTTAAATGAACTGTCGGGGTACTTATGTATCTGTCACCCCCTTGCATTCTGATGTTGAATGACTCATACAATTCCCTCGAAATCTTGTATCTTAACTTCCCAGATTATTTTTTTCCCATTTCAGAGGCACAAGGGCATCTATCACAATGAATAGCCAGATTGCCGGAGGGGAAATTCCTTACTGACAGCGCGTGCTCTCGTGCCCTGTCATTGACGCACCTGCCCGTTTGACCTACGTACGCCTTACCACAAGTCATGGGATTTTCATACACGACCAAGGAGGCACAATCTACCAACTGCTTCGGGTGTTTCTTTTTGCACATGTCACCCTCATCATTTTTTTTTTGTGCCAGAGACCAGACAACTTTTCTGGGGCCAAAAACACTACTTGCACATCAAAATGCGACGCCACCCATTTTAGATTGTGTGAAACCTTGTGTATGTAAGGTATGACGACGGGTCTTAATTTTTTACTGGACCTGGGTGCTTCCTTATCAATATATTTCCTTTTTAATCTTAGAAACAACTGTTTCGGCCAACTACTGAAGAAAACGATCAGGGTATACCCCGACGATCTCAGGTTGAAAAAGCTATTTCTCGTAGTGTGTTGCACGATTTGTGCAAAATATGCATTCATCAAGGAGGAATCCATCGCTCTCTTTACCAACTTAGAGTGGGCTGAATTGAAGGGAAACACACCTTTCTTTGAACATGGTCTGAACTTCCAGCACATGTGCTGCTTTTGAAAAACTAATCTTAAATCCAGAAAATCAGTTTCCCTGACGTCATTGTTTCTTGAGCGAAAGTAAGGCCATGCGAATTCGATGAAAAAATTTCTGGCACTCTTTTCATAACTTTGTCATCCAACAGTGTGGGCTCCGGTACTAGCACTAGGAAATCATCCACATACCTCAATATCTCTAACATCCCCTTCTGTTTCGAAATCGTTCAGCACGCCCCGGCCAAATCCCGCCAAAAGAATATTGCAAAGAGCAGGGGCGACACGTGACCTAATGCAAATCCCGTGCTTTTGTACATACAGGTCACCTTCAAAAGACAGCAGGGTGAAATCTAGATAGAAAGTGAGCAGTTCAAGAAAATGATTCCACACTAGGCCCACTGGAGCTCCTAAACGCCATCTCGTTGTTACCTTCTATGCACTCTCTAACCGCGGGGATTAATTTATCATGCCGTATGGAATAAAACAGGTATTCTAGGTCGATTGAGAACCCTCCTGAGTAGCACACTTTTGCTGACAATTTCTCAATGACCGCCTCCGAGTTCCGAATAAAGAACGGATCTTTTAATTCAAGACTCGCAAGCCGTATGCCCAGGAATCCCCCACTTCTCGCTGCCACGAGTCCCTTTCAGACGCAATCAACCTAAACGGGCAATTTTATTTATGAGACTTGGCAGAAACAAACACTTTCAGGCTGAGCTTCTTGGATGCCTGGACCTTCTTCGCTAGTCTGTTCAGTCCCAGTCCTTCACAAAGCTCCTTGGCCGCTGTCTTCATCTTGTTAAGCGACACCTTTTCTACTTGCCTGAAGTTCTGAGGATGGCCGTCCTTGACTTCTCCCCAGCCCTCAGGAAGCGCCACAAGGCCGCACTCCTTATCCGCAGTCAGAAGCTTCAGTTTGTTTTCCTGGAAGCATGAAACCACTGGTCCCCTCCTTGGTGCCTTCTTTTGCTTGCCCGATTTGTGTCTCAGGATGTCAACAGCCTCCGTGATACACCTCTCCCTTTCTTCCGGTTCGGCCCTCTCGGCCAGAACTCTTGCCGTGCACAACTTCTCGATCGGGTTGGGGTTCGATTGTAGACTGTACTTGGGTCCTCCCTCGAGCACTTCTGTCACATTCTTCGGCGCCGACGCATCCCCAGAAAGAGAACCGGGTAAGGTGCTGGAGCGCATGCCTTCTTCTTGGGCAGAGTAACCTAAGGCTCTCCCACAGGAACTCCGTCGCCTGCGACGCCAGCCGAAGGTGTTCCACGAAAGCTCCCTCAGCAGGCCTTTCGTTGGGACTTGACTGATTACACCATGTTGCTGCAATCAGTCAAGTTGTTGTTGCTGTTGCGACGTTGTATCGAGACATCCGCAGTCAGTCTCGATACCAACCCACTTGTTTCCACATCTACGAGCGCATGATTCGGCACATCCTTTTTGTGTGCCCCGCCGAGAGCAAAGCGCCCCCAAAGAGCCCCGTTAGCTCCGGTGGGTATCGTCTTGTTACGTATGGCGTAGGTATACTGCCTAGCCCTGCAGGTGGAAGTTTCTAGAAGGTTGACGTGTAGAATCCCCGTAGCCGGTTTGTTGTTGTTAAGTGTTAAGAAAGAACCCGATGTAGAAGAAGCAAATTGCATCAATAGTGAGAGATGGGCTAGCAATGGTACATCGTTCCTTTTGACAAAAGCGCCACAAGACAAGGACATAAAGTAAGACACCGCACAAGCGCTACCTTTAACTCACTGTTTATTGACACAACACAAACTATTTATACACCCAATCGGGCTTCTGAAGTAGGAATTCAAATTCTTTATCGGCTAAATGTACTGTCGGGTCACTTATTCTGCCACGCCCTTGCATTCGGCTGTTGAATGACCCATACAATTCTCTCGAAATCTTGTTTAATAACTTCCCCTGTTTTTTTTTTTTTTTGTTTTTTTTCAGAGGCACAAGGGCATCTATTACAATGAAAAGACAAATTTCCCGAGGGGGAATTACTTATTGACAGCGTGTGACAGTGATCCAGGATGGAAGTAGATGGTTCAGTCATCGAATTGCTCAATATATACACCAAGATTCGCGCGCTTTTTGCTGCGTCGCAACATGTGTTATACCCCGGACAGCGTTCTGTGGCTTTGCAGTCAAAGCTATGGGCGCACGTGCGCTTGCGCATCTTGAGCGCCCATCAAAACTGTGTACGCGCAGTCTACGGTATTGTGGCAATCACCGATTCCACTTTATTTAATTTTCTGTAACGGTTTCCCACCAAGAAAACGAACTCAGGCCTTCACGAGAAGCGTACCCGCGGACAATAAATAGGAAAATTGAGCAGTTCGGCAACAGTGAACTAGAACATTGAGTAGTGGAAAAAGATGCGGCCTCCGCGTGAGGCACATCGTGTTGAACCTACCAGGTGACGCTAGTGCTCTTTTTCCCGAGCACTGCCTCGCCTTGCTCGCATACGACAACCACGAGCCGCAAACCTCTGCTAACCATTCCCGTTATTTTCTCCTTCGTTTTGTTTATTTTATCAAGCACAGCAGGACAGCATAGCTCAGCACGAGCAGCACGACTTTCAGTACCCCTCCCAAGCCCTGTTAGTTCCCAAAATCAGCCGCACTGCGCTGCACTAGCTGTTTCCTACAGCCGGGTTCAGCCAGACTTGTTGAAAGATAAACGTCCCAGCGAGCAACTCACTAAACAACATTGCACCCAGATCACCCGTAACATCATCCCGCCACCCTCGCCCACAAGCTCCATTTCAACATCGTCAGCACCTCTCTGTCATCTGTACACAATCTCATCCCATCGTCATTAGATGCGGCGCCGCAGGCCTTCATGGTATCGGCCACTTGCCTTTCTGCGGCGCCGCGGTTCTCCTGAACCAAAATAATAATAATAATAATTATTATTATTATTTTAGTCCTGGAAAGAAAACTAAAAAGATACAAGAAGAAAAACGGGGAAAACTGTGTCACGATAAGGCCCTGGCTGCAGTTCGAGTTAACTTATATAACTGAAAATTGTGTTATCGGTGTCATTTGGTTGCGCGGTAAAATAGGATGTTACCCATTTACAATTTTTTTCTTTCACAGAAAATGTTTCAATCAGCCTTCATAGGAATATTAAGATTTTCTTTTGTTTGTTTTCCTTAATTTGTCAATGCGTGCTACAACTATCTGACGTGTGTTTGTAGAAGCTCGCCTGCACCTAAACCCGGGGTCACACTGCTCATGCATCATACAAAAGACAGTCTACATACAGATTCGAACGCGAGTCACCGCGAGATCCGAGCTTCGAATGCCGTGTGGCAATGAGTTTAAGCAGAAACTTGGCACCCGGCATTCGAACCACGGATATTGCGGTGGCTCGTGTCTGCAGACTGTCTTATTGGCGTATGAGCAGTGGGACCCCGGCTTAAAAGAAGCTGTTAAACTTCCGTGACCATTGTATTAAAAGTATGGAGCTCTAATCAATAAAAATCATGCCACAATATTGACGTAACCAGTTTCTACTCTTATTCAGTAAAGGGCAGCCAAATCTACAAACAGCTCAATCACCTAGTTTAAAATCATGGTTCCTAAAGCAAAAAAGGGGAAAACAAACAGAGGGGGATAAAAACATATCAAGGTCTATTTACATATGTAAAACATAATTTCTGGAGCGTGCCCATCGCCATCAACTACGTCGAAGAAGCTGAACTTGCAAAGAACCCAGCAGGGTGTTGGATCGTTCAGGAACATTACAGCATCAGGAAGGATGTGTCTATAAGAGTCATTGCGAATTCCTTCTGGCGACGACATTCACTTCTTTCGAATGAGCGCCGACCACTTCGCAGAGGAGAGCTGCTTTTGAGTTGCTTTACTCTTTGTTTGCTCTCGTGATGCGGGTGTCTTGCGCGTTTGTCGGCACAGCGCCTGGTGGCAGCACGGGGGTCCTTTCCTCCGGGGGTTTCGCTTCTTTTCCACCAATTTTGCAAACGTAATCAGAAAGGACGAATCGAGGCTCGAAATGTCGGTCCCGAATAGCTCTAGCGCATACTTGCCTGATCAACGAAATTTTCGTTCCCAGACCTTTCTTGAGCCTAGCCCTCTGGAACGCCGAGGAGAGACGCCTTTCTCTCACATTTCGCGCGCGTATAGCAAGTGTAGACCATTCGGAAGCTAGCCGCGTACCAACAGGTAAGCGCGATCTAAACCAACGCGTTTTTGTGCGCGCGTAGGCCGTGCGCTTCCCGGAAATTGCGTATTTCGTGACGTCGCGCTGATTCCTTGCGCCTTCCGGGCGCGCATAGGAAAGTTAGATGATTTCAACTTTTTCTGAACACGCAGGAAAACGCGCTGCGACGTAGTAGGGCGCTCCTCTCCTGGCCAATCGGCGGAGGGCACCAGTTCCGGCTGCGCGTTTCTTCGCCGTCTGGCGCAGATGCTCTCCCTCGCCCGATAGCGCACCGTCCCAACCAACGCAAATGGTTCTGACTCAGAATGGGCACCGGAAACAGCTAAAACGTCACGAAATACGCAATTTCTGGGAAGCGCACGACCTACGCGCGCACCAAAAAACATTGGTTTGGATCGGGCTCTATAGGTCGCCGTTTGGCCAGCGATATTTCGACGTTTCATTTATGCGTCCACAGCACACCCCAAATACGAAATATATACGGTGGGAAAGTGAGAGAGAGGAGGAGATGAGAGCACGCGGGTACGTCAAGGCGCTGAGCTCGGATTGGAAGGACAGTGGTGAAGACGCGAAGGTACTCACAGTTCGAACGCGAAACCCTGCGCGAAAGACCGACGACGCCTTCTCTATACGACTACGAATAATGAAGCGTTTTAGGAAGTGACAAAGCGTTAGAGTCGCGACTCTAAACACCGGCTTATATTGCCATATGTTATGGCCGCCGTGGGACCTCAGCTTGAAGAACGCGTGACCTTGAATAGAGCCTTTCTCCGAATGAGGATACGAGAGAGCGAGCAGAGGACAGCACAGGCGAAAGCAGCGATTCCAGCGTAGCGGAAGGCAACACGTCCTCCGTACTTGCCAAAAGCGATACCCCCAAAGAGGTTTCCCAATGCCGCACCTGGAAGAAAATCGACGTGGTTATGAGTATAGGAGTCATGAGGAATGGCGAGTTTATACAGTCTCAGACAAAAAGAAGCGAAGAAAACCTGAATTTCAAAAGCGCACCCGCAAGTCTTGGCCCCGATTGTGGGCTCTTGATGTAGTAAGGATACGGCTAGTTCAACAGTTAGAGTGGCGAAAAACGATCTTTGACGCTCTTCATAATATTACATCTTCTATTCTTGCTCATCTCGACGTTCAGACATCCTAGTCGCGATTTTTGCGAAAAACTGACTGCACAGCGTATGGTCCACCCGATTGTCAACTTACCGACTCCTTCGAAGCCTAAGACGTTCAGGATGCACATCACGAAGGTAGTTGTCCCTGGTGGAGCGGTCTCTTTGGCGAACACAGTAATGGAGGACAGCGCCATAGAAAAGGCGACACCATTGGGGATGGCGGTGAGGAGCGTATACCATGGGTTACGAACAAAAGAGCTTCCAATAAAGGACGCCGCATACGAGGCGAACGCCAGTGAACACGATAGGAAATAACCGACTCTTTTAAGATCGACCCGGAGAGGACAAAAAAGAACAGTTCCACAAGATTGACTACTGCGTTATATGCCCCAAAGGTGAGCTTGGATGATCCTATGTCTTCCAGCAGCCACGCGTTGTACGATGAGGTGATAGCGAACAATGATCCGAAGACACACGCCCAGAGAGTGAACACTATCACTTCCAGGCAATAGAAGACAGTTTTCACATCCCTCAAAAAAGTGGCCGTTACCCTTTTCATTGTCAATCGCGGCGTGAAGCAGAGCAGAAGAATATTTAACAGCATGAAAATTGCAAAGAGTACGACGCCTGGAGTGTATCCGGAACGTCCTCCCGTGATCTTGTTAGCTTCGTCTATGAAGAGACCCACAAGGGGGCTGCTGACCCCGAAGCCCAAAGTGCCCCAGAGTCGATTGTGTCCGAAAGAGTTGGCATTATCACCCAGTAATTCGCAAAGCGCAGCATCCGATATAATGTACACTGTCCCGGAAGCCACATACGCTAGAACCACAAACACTACATAAATGTAGAACCTGACCAATCTGGACCAGCGTTCCTGGCACGGACAGATGAAATCGCAGCTGTCTTCTCCATGGCCTGCCGTCCTATTCCACACAGCCTTGCAGACGGCTGAAGTATCGTTGCCCAGGGCGATCTCAGTTTCGACCTTGAAGGAGGTGTCATCTGGCATGCTTCGCCAACAAGAGAAGTTGCACTTCGGTGACCGTTCCATACATGTTGAAGATGCGCTCATAGATGTTACGTTTCCATCGGAGCATGACAGCAGCCCACTCATATGTGTGTCCCCTGTCTGGATGTACTGGCTCGAAAAGACAAGTCCGAACGATACAAGAGCGATCGTTTGCAAAGCGAACAACACCGCTGTGGCGTTTTGCGTCCTGTCGACGATGAAACCGCAGGCAGGCTTGGTAAACATGGTGACCAGAGGAATGAAAGTAAAGATGTATGCTATGGTTGTCTCCTCAATGCCATTTGCACGACCCACAGCTGTTCCGTAAGGATGCACGCAAGCCATCGCTGTGGTGAAAAAGAAGCAAAGTTTGACACGGATAAGCGTGAATGTCCCGAAGGCTTCCGCTCCGTCGTTCAAAAACAAAACACACGCGCAAGAAAAAAAAAGTATTATATATATTTTTGTAGCTAAACTACTTTTTATTAGTACCAATGACTTGAACTATTTAGTGTTGTAGAGTAACGGGCGCTCGAAGTCGGGACAAAAAAGACAGTTAAGAAAGAAAGCAACCTATGGGCAGTTCAAAGAAACGTATATGTGCTTATCCTTCTTTGTTTTATTGTTTTGTTGTCGCATTATGTCAACCAAGATAGTAGATACCAAACATACAGTCCCAGCCCACATTTTTTTTATATTTACACACGGCGAAAGAGCTAATCTTAGTGCAACCAGAAGATAAAACCACAAAACTATTTTCTCTGGCATGTCATGTTAACTTTACAGGGTGTCTTTATTTAAGTATAACAGATTTGCATAAATAGAGCCGTGAAAGCTACACTTATTCAGTTTGTGCAGGTGAGTGATACGGCTAGGAAGACATAATACAGGTGGCTAATCCTAATGATTAGTCGGCTAATTAGGTAAAATTTGTTCATTAACTTTTTTAATTAGTAAAAATAGACATAAAGCTTAAATTAAAAACTTCCTTAGCTTCTTCAAAAAGCACTAAATCAACTATTTTAGAAAGAAATAAGACCGGGGCAGCAGTTTACGGCTTTTTAAAAAAACGCGCAGTTTGTACGCGTTTCTAGATTTCGGTTTCTTATCGGAGCCAGACATGATACAAGCTATTCAAAAGAAGTAATCAAGTTAAGTAACTGAGTATACGCCTGAAAGCTATTTTGAGTAGAGTATAAATTACTCAAATGGAAAGTAATTGAGTCAATTACTAACTACCGCAAAAAAGTAGCGAATTACTTTCGAAGTTACTTCAATATTTTTTCATGGAGACAAGCAAGTACATAGGTTTTGATTTAGTTAGCAAAATTCTGCTACCCAGCGCTTTATGTTTTCACAGAAATGGTTTATTAGCTGGTTCTGTTTCTGCGTGCCTAACTGTTTTTTTACTTTTTTTTGGTTAATGACGCGGATTTATCATTTCTACTTTGAGGTTTAGCACTGTTCGAGCTTGATTTTGCAGTTGCTAGTTTACAGAGTTGCGTTAAGTTCATCTAAAAAGTGCTTGAAATAGAGTACGAAGTAAATCAGAGGTGATGTACTTCAAGTAAAGTATAACTATACACCGGGTGCAATGTACTTGAAGTAAAGTCCTATAAATACTATGTACTTTCAAAGTAAAGTACAAGCACTTTTTAGCATAATCTTTCATGACGCCCTTTGATCCCCTATAGGGTGTTAAAGAAACCGGTATGCATTGCTCCAGAATAATCGGAAGTGAATCAGTTTTTTTTTTGGAAATGGTGGTGCACATGTAGGAAAAAGTTAAGTCGCCACAGAGTAGTTGTTTTACTCTCGCTGACGAACTATTTAACACAAGCACGTACTTGTATCCGTCTTGTAGTCGCCATATGACGTCTCGAAAGACGATAGCGCGGTTTCACATGACAATGTGTTTTTTTCCTTTCAAATTTAGGGATTGTACTTCGAAGTCGGGAGTTGTACTTTCTCAGAAAGTACCAGAAAAATGCTTTAGTAAAGTACAGTTACATGCTGAGAAAATGTATTTCAAGTAAAGTACAAGTTTTCTAAACCTACTTGAAGTAATACTTGAAGTGCCATGTACTTAAAGTACTTCCCAACACTGGTTGTTTATTTTATACTTTTTATGTAAAAACGTCGGGGGAATTATTAAGGTTTCTCCGACGATCTTCGAATCTCGGAAGACCTGCATATTCTGAGCTGTGGGAGGAAAGTCAACGCAATGAGGTAACCTTTGCGTTGCCCTTTAGTACGCGATTCTTCAAGCATACAGCACAGTCAACGGGAGCACCAGATGAGCTTCAGGGCGGGTGCTGCATTTTGCTGCCTCCGTTGAGTGAGGATGCAGTGTGTAATGGCAGCACATCCTGTAGTGGGCGAGAGTTCCTACGTTGGGGAGAAGCGGGGACAAGCCCTTTCTTCAAATGTGTCAATGTTCTTGAGCTTCGGGACAGAAAGAAACGCCAGTCTTCGGCGCTAATCCCGCAGCTACTCGGCCTCACTTGCGACGTGCCTGTCCACTCCCCGCGCCTCACCAGAGTTGTTGCAGTGGGGGCTCGTGAAAATTTTAGAGGGTTTCGGACCCTCCCCCTTCCCTCCCCCCCCCCCCCGCAACCTATGCGGCACGCCACATGCTTCACCCTCTTTGCAAATATCAGCTGATCCTCAAACATCTTTTCTCTTTTTGTGCAGGAATGTTTGTTGATAGCTAAACCTACCACTAAATTTTGAAAGTAATTTGTAATTTGAGTAGAAGTTACCTGGAAAAAGTAATTAAAGTAAAGCACTAATTACCGAAATAAAGATGCACTTGAAAGTAACTCAACTACTAAGAAAAGTAGTTAAACTACAGTAACTTGAGTAGAGAGGTTGAACAACACACAAGTCTGATCGCCGATCAGAGCGCATCTTTGCGCCCGCGGTCCTGCTCCCCGGTGGTCGCGGAACGAAGCAACCGCCTCGCCCCTCTCATAGGATGGAGGGAAGTATCGCGCACGTGTGTTGCGCGTGTCGGCCACTGGGGAGCAGGACCGTGGGCGCAAAGATGCGCTCCGATAATGAACCGAAATCCGGAAACACGTCTAAATTGAGCGTTTTTACGGAACGGTGTAAAATGCTGTCCCTGTATTAGATCTTTCTTAAAAGAGTTGATCTAATGGTTTTCGATGACGCTCAACAAGTTTCTAATTGAAAGCATATTTCCATTTTCAGTAAATACAAAGTTAATTAACAAATTTTACCTAATTAGCCAGGTGATCGTAACGATTAGCCCGCTATACTATGTCCCCCTGACCGTATAACTCACCCGCACAAACGGCATCAGTGTAGCTTTCACGGCTCTTTTTAAACAAGGCTATTAAGCTCAAGAAAAAAAAACACTCTGTTTATGTTAAACACATGCGTACACGATAACAAAAAGCAAACTATTGACGTCGGCCCTACTTGTTGCAAGAGAAACTGACTATAAAATGTGCTCTCAAATTGGAAAAACCAGACGTTACTGTCTCAAAGTTTAACTATAAACTCAATTTAAACTCACCGTCAATCACAGGGTAGCAGGCCTTTGAAGCTTACGTCTAAACGTCAATGTACAAGCTAACGTAACGACAAACTAGCATTAATTTATACACTCTGAACATATATTTTCTGCTTCGTCCTTCTGCTGTTCTTATGATGCCCCGGCCAACGTCTCTATCAGAGCGACCAGGTTTTTGCGCGCCAATCTCCCTGAAAAGTTACAATAAATACTTTTTTTCTTAAATAAAAACCAAAAACCCTAAACGAGTTACTCACAGGCAAGGTAGAGAAAATAGTGGGCTTTCAGCGGCAGAAGACGCCTGTCCACTGAAGCTGGGAGGAACTTCATTATCAGGTAGAGGGCAAGAGGCGGTTCCCTGAAGCAAGACCGAGCGAAATCAAAAGCATAGCCCGTTTTCGTTCAATATTCGGAGAAAGAAATTCACATTGACAAAGCCCTAGATCCCTTTAGAATTACGCCATATTAGGTGATCGTGCAATGCAACAAGCGCTCGCATACGTGTCAAATAAAATGTGTAAGTTTTCTTCTCCACTAGCCTCGAAAGCACACATTTATGAACATTATGCAGCGAATGACTGCCCAGTAGGTCAAAACTTTCAGTTTATTTTACCAAGAGAACATATTGAGTGTTTGTCGTGTCAACAATTCATCATTGTAAACCATCACTGAAAGGAAAAGAAACTGGAAACAAAGGCACACGCGCCACTCAATACAATAGAGTAATAAACACAGTGTTGTTAAAGTACATTTCAAAAGTACTTGAACTGAAGTACAAAGTAAGTGACAGGTTATGCATAGGGTGTCACAAAAAAATATTTACAGGATTTTTTTACCGCAAAATAAACTAGTCATCGCCGAACGCTCATTCTCCGCCCAAAGGTCGCGCTAGAGGTCACAACCAGATGCCAAAGTTTCAGCCCGATCCGATACCTTATTCAAAAGGTAGAAACGGTTTTCTGAAAATTTCTATGGGAAAATGGAGCCCATTTTGCAAGTTTTCGGTTTCTGGTGTCCAAGAGCCCCATGTATTCGAAAACTCCGTCGGCCGCCATTTTCCCATTGAAATTTTCAGAAAATCAGTTATAACTTTTGAATAAGGTATCGGATCGGGCTGAAACTTTGGCGTCTGGTGGTTGTGACCTCTAGCGCTATATTTACCTTTGGGCGTAGAATCAGCGTTCGGTGATGCCTAGTTAGGTTCTGCGGTAAAAAAAAACCTGTAATTTGTTTTTTGTGTGACACCTTGTACTTTAGGGAATGTAGTAAGCCTACAGGGCGCAATAATTGAAGCAAAGTATTATAAATACAATGTACTTGCAAAGCAAAGTACGAGTACTTTTAGAGCGAAGCTTTTAGGAGCCCGTTTCCCGGTTGAGCGGCGTCGGCTTCGGCGTAACCGCACGTTGCATTATGGGGCGGTTCCGATAATGACGTAACACATGACGTCACGTGTGACGTCAGGAGGGTGAAATTTTCCAGATAAATTTGGCGGGAAATGTTTTCAAAAAATATAGCGGGACGTTACCCATAATAACGTCACACGTGACGTCACGTGTGACGTCACGGGGAGTAAAATTTTTACGCTGAAAATGGCGTAAAAAAAGTTTTCGCTAACTTTGGCGGGAAATGTTTTAGCTAAATTCAGCGAGAAAGTTTCCCGTTAAATTTTCTCCACTAAATTAAGCAGGGAAATTTCCCGCTAAATTTAGCAGGGAAATTGACATCACGTGACCTCAACACCAATTCAGCTTCCCCGCTAAATTTAGCGGGAACATTTTCGCCAAATTTCCCGTTAAATGTAGCGGGAAAATTTCCACGCTAAATTTAGCGGGAATATTTCCCCGCATAATTTAGCGGAAAAATTAAGCAAAACATTTTCCGCTAAATATAGCGGCAAATTTATCGAAAATCATCTGCTAAATAAGAGGGCAGCAGGCAAGGAGGAGGGGAGGGAACGGAGGGGGAAGGGGGCATACCCTCCCTTCCGTTCCCCTCCTCCTTCTCAATATCTGCGCTCTAATTCGGCATTACAGAGAATTGTAAACGTCTTTAACTTTTTAGCACAATCTTTCATGATTTCATTCCCCTATACAGTGTTTTCTTTAAACTGGAATGCATTGCCCTAGGGGTAATCGGGGTTGCTTCGGTTATTTTTGTAAATGACTGCGAATACTGGATGAAGCCAAGTGGCCAAACAGTATTTTTGTACTTTCGCTGACAAGCTATTTAGCACAGTCAGCTTATAATAAGTTACAAGGCACTTATTTGTATGGGTCTTATAGTCGCCATTACTTCCCTGAGCAAAAAGAGGCTGTACTTGAAACATTGTTGAAATATATTGAATATGGATATTAATTTTGTACTATCCGTATCTTTTGTTCACATTCGAAATATGCGCGTAAGGTATTTGAAACATATAGTAAATAATATTCAAAAAAGATTTTAGATGTAGCAAAAATACAATTCCTTCACCCTCAAAATGCCACCAGTATATTAAAAATTGGCCACACGAGTTTTTTTGTAGTTCTTTTGTTTTGGATTTTGTTAGTAAATGAGTGTCCCTGTGGTATTTGAAGGTACTACTACATACGTCCCACAACTACACATTACAAACGAACACAAACACAGACAGCATGAAGCACTGAACACCCGAATCACAGTCCCGTTGACTGCTCTAGAGCCTTATATAGCCTACACATACAAGGTAATCACTTGGCCGGTGGCCACCTCTGCACTCATTACGGTTTCAAGTGTTCGATCTTCTCCTCGAGATTCTGTGAAATGGAAAACAGTGTTTCGAAGTTCGTGGACGATATGTCTTACTAAAAGGCATTGGTACAGCTAATAATAATTCGGCGCAGTCGCTAAAACAACATCCACGAAAGCGACTCCGAGAAGAAATGTTATCGCTTCTCTGCAAAGCACCACTCAGGACGAAGCGAGTCAAGGCAGTTTCTTCACTTTAAAATAGATATTTTGCTTTTCTTTACTAGTTCACTCCTTAATATGGTCATTAAAGTCACTAAGTCATTAAAGTCACTATATTAAAGTCACTACTCACATCATGTACAATGGTGAGTATACACATTCAGTGAACTAATATTCTGCTAACACAACCACGCCAAACATATCTAGCTCACAGCACTTGCTGAAGCTTTGCAGCATCAGCAAGTGTTGTGGTTGTAGTTCCCGAATCCCGATTGTGATTGGTGCGCAAGAAAATCATCTGGTGCGTTCTTGATAGAAAAAAGAAAACCATAACATAAACGGGGCTGATTTATCACTGCGATGCTGCACAACTCAATTGGCAAACTAATCAAATGTTGTATTTAGGCACGTCAGTGTACTCCACATCTGTTTGAAGTGTACTCCTGATAGGCGAGTTTTCAGTACTTTGGTAGTTTGAGTAAATTTATTTTGTATGCATAAAATTGCAGTCGAAAGATACTTGGAGTATAACACAACAGTATTTAGGATTTCCAGCATTTTTAAGTCGATTCTGCACATATTTTGATCGCTGCATTTTTATGAGAGTTGGAGTATATTTTGCATGAAATAAATTAATATTTTCAGAAATCTACGTGAAAGGTATTTTCTGCCTACTAATTTAGTATCTACGTATTTCGGAATGCATAAAGAGTACTTCAAGTGTAGTTTAAATAAACGTATTTTGAAAATGTTTTCAATAATATATTTTAGTAGCAAGTAAACAAAAAGAATTTAATATTATCCCCATATTTTTTGTGTACTTATTATTATGAACTGTACTTGAAATACACTTAAAATAGGATATGGTATATTTCAAATGTCTTAGTTTTCGCTAAGGGTTAACTCAGAAATGACCCGAAGACGTATCGAAAGACGATGGCACGTCATGACATGATGATGCGCCATGTTTTTTGTTAGAAGTTCGTCCCGTTCAGACACTTGCGTTTGACTACGACCAAGTAAGACAAGACTGGGATTTTTAAGCCTCTCGCGACGGCTTACGACCGGCTGCGCAGCAATGCAGCCGGTCAAGAGGCTTAAAAACCGGACTTGTCTCAATCGCTCGTAGTCAAGAGCAAGTGTGTGAACGGGCCTTTATACTCGGCCTCTAAAGTTGTGTACTCTAGCACTGGGAAAGCCAAGGACGCGAGAGCGTGGTCCATGAAATACCCTCTAAACCTATTTTCGGTTTATAAGTCCTTCAAAGGTTCTCTAAATCTAAAATTAGCTTTAAAGGACCTTGCTAGAGGACCTAAAAGTCCCTCTAAACCTTTTCTACGTTCAGAGGTCCTCGAAAGGTCCTCGAAATCTAAATAAGCTTTAGAGGACCTTGTTAGAGGACCTAAAAAGGTCCTCTAAATCTTTTTTTATGTTTAGAGGTCCTTGAAAGGTCCTCAAATCTAAATAAGCTTTAGAGGACCTCATAGAGCGCTACTTACAACTGGCATTTTTCGCTAAGTCAGAGAAAGGCAGAGAACGAGTGCTGACATTTCAAAAAGGTAGACACGCAAATAAAAAGATATGGACAAGTGTCATTAAGAGAAAGGCGGGAGAGAGAGGGAAAGAACGACAAAAAAGAAAGAGACGAAAAAAGGGGGAAGAAAAAGGTGTAAGGTCTAAGCTTGATGGCTGGTTTACACATCTGCGTCGGCCGCACCCACATCTGTCCAAAACGACAGCGACCTCCAGGACACCACGAAAACCGAGGCCGCTTCCCCTCATTCTGAAATTCTCCCGAAGGAAAATGACGTCATAGACCTCGCGTGATCGCGCCTCTTTTTTCCAAAAGCACAGCCATCCGTTTGAGATATCGATGTATGAGTGATGGTTTGAAGTTCGTACACACTAAACATTTTCACACCCTTACTGGTGTAAATGGCATGGGTCACAACTCACCCTCTTATTGGTGTACAAAAACGCCCTAGAAAAAAGGCGTTATTTCTCACACCCTCAAAAACCGGTGTAATTCCTTACACCCTTCATAGAAGGTGTGATTCTGCTCTACACCATTTTATTAAGGTGTGATGGCAGCAGTACGCCTCTCCAAAAGGTGTACTGTAGCTAGAAGAGCATGGTGAAAAAAACCCGAGACTAGTGACAAAAAAATTGGGAAAACACTGTCTCAGAGAGTTTTGAGGAAGTATTGTTGGGACAAAATTGGGACAACACAAGACTGACTCAAAAGGTTTTGAGGCGTGTTGTGTTGTCCCGATTTTTTGTGTCTAGTCTCGGTTTTTTTTTACCATGATCCTTCACCAGCTCGCCTGCGCAGTAACTCTCACTTCATTCAGCTAGAGGAGGTAATACAAAATGCGTAACACATCCACAGAATAGGGCACAGACCCCCGCAGCACTTCATCAAAAAGTATTTACAGAGAAATGATTGCTAACAAGTTGAAACATGTGTACTACTTTATTTTTTCAATCCAGAAAGACGTGCGTGGATCTTATCCTTTTCTGTCGCGAATTCGCGACGAACCAATGTCAAACCTCAAACGCGAGCATTTGTGACCTAATGTTAAGTTTTCGTGACAAAGCTACACAATTCTTAGAGGCTTAAAAGAAATGCACTCAAACTTTTAGTAAGGCTTGAAGTAAGGTTAAAGCTAGGCTTAAAGTAGGCTTAGGCTGACGTCGGTGGTGACGTAAGCAAAACTTGCTTGGGGCGTAAGCGGCAGTTCATGTTTGTAAACAGTAAAATGGTTTATTGGGACGGAAGCAGGACTACTATTAGAAGCATGCTTAACAAATAGAACAGCGATCTCATGCAATCCGTGATAGATGCATAATCCGATTCGGGCAGCACAGAACAATTCACAAACATAATGTCGAGGATGAAGGCGGTCGATCACATTCAACGGAAGTCTCGCGGTTGCCGATGAGCAGCTCTCTTTCGTGATAGATGCACAAACCGATTCAGGCAGCACAAAACAACGCAAACACAATTTCGAGGTTGAAGGCGGTCGATCACATTCAGCGGAAGTCTCGCGACCGCCGATGAGCAGCTCTTTGTCGAAGCTCGTCCAACAAACACAACAGAATAATTCTATGGACTCCGACGAAATAACCGACCATTACCAAAAAGTTAGTATGGACGTATTCCGGCCGATTACGACGAAAAATCACGGCCGCAACTGCAAAGCATGAAAGACAGGAGAACACTGACGCATGACGGGCATTTTTGGAAACCGGACCTACGCGGCCCCTATAACTCACCATAACTTGGAATACGGCAAAGACTACGGCCCCAGTGATCCCATCAGCGCGTCAGAGCGAGTCACGTGACAAATTTTCGTCCAAGCGTTTTTTGTCCTACCGACAGCGGTCACGTCTTTCACATCACCCCTCTGATTTCCTAGAAGCGGGCTTCGCACTCCCTCACAGTCACACGAAGACACAAAGAAGGTGTGGAGGCTTATCAGAAGACGAGGTCAAACGGGAGTGGACAAAGCAGCTAACCTCCTCTCACGCGGGCTTGACGTCAAGGAGCTGCGGCGGCGCTGCGATCGCGCCGGAGCCGGGTGGTGTGGGCAAAAGGGCGCACGTTTTGCAAGGGCGTCATAGCATTTCAGCATGCCGCGAAGCTGTGTAGCCGTCAATTGCACCGAAAGGTACAGAAAAAGTAGCGGGGTGAGTTTCCACAAGTTCCCGGCTGATTCTGAAAGGCGCAGAAGGTGGATAATATCCGTGGATAGAAAATAACGGTCGCCTCGTGGTGAAGACTGTTTGTGCGGCAAGCACTTTCTTGAAGGCAAGCGTGGCTTCCATTTCAATCTCCGTCCTGAGGCTCGCTTATGTGCAGGGAAACCGTCGTCTGATCGAGACCACCGGAATTTTGAATTCCCACGGTGTTCGAGCACAAAGCACCGGTTAAGCGCTCGTCAGTGGCTCGCTACGCCCGCGCTATTAGGGGGAAGAAGATTGGCGACCGAACGTCAGTGGGCGCGTTAAGTCCGTGCTCCGGAGCGCGAGAGCTTGGCGCTCCTTTCACTAAACGGACAGGAGCGCCACCAGAGACTGGACACTCGAGCGCGCTCTTCGCTGCACCGAGAATTTCTCGGAGCGCGAGTGACTTCGCGCTCCGTGACGTCACGTAAACAAACAAGATGGCTGCGCTGCTGTTGAGACCGTCGAGACGAAAGGCGAAGCCGGACCGCTGCCCCTTTCAGTTGATTAGTGCTTAACCTAGCAGGTAAAAATGATTTGATTTGAAAGCCAAGACATCAATTAGCGTTCTGAAAAAGGTTTGTTCGTGCATCTCGCTTGAAAAAGAAATTCTCTATCAAACGGTAGCGTGCCGGTAGCAAAGTGACAGAAAAGTTGTCGAAATGAGACATTCGGACCGCTGTCCCTTTTATAATGCTTAGCCCAGCGAATAAATATACTTCGATTGGAAAGCCGAAACATCAGTTGGCGTCGAGTAAAAGGTTTGTTCGTGCGTCGTGCCTGAAAACGGAATTATTTATTTATTTATTTATTTTATTTATTGTACATACCCTCAAGCGCCGAAGCATTGTAGAGGGGAGGGGCAAAGCAAACAAAAATAAAACAAACTGACAGAACAAAAAAACACGAAAAAACATGCGGCAAGAAATTCAAATATCAAAAATACACTGCGATTGCCTAAAATCTGTAAGCAATATATAGTTACGAACAAATAAACAAAATAAAATGACTCATGTTGGCTCATCAAACAGAAATGTAAACAAAGATTGGCGAAAAAGAAAATAATCGGGTATAGTTGTGATACCTGCTGGAAGGTGGTTCCAGTCGTTTGATGTATGCGGGATAAATGAATAAAAAAAGTGTTTGTTTGGCAACGTGTTAATCCAACTTTATTCCGATGGTCCAGACGGGAAGAGTAATAGTTAGGCAATGTAAAGAAATGGTCTCGCAGCGACTGATGATGGTACACTTTATGAAACAGGCAAAGTCTAAAAAACTTTCTACGCAGTGACAAAGAGGGTAACAACAGACTGGACTTCATTGATTATATGCTGGCTGTTCGATTATAATTAGACAGAATGAAACGAACGGCGTTATTTTGAACTAGTTCGAGAGCTTTATGTAGAAAGGCGTGGTTAGATTCCCAAATAGAGGCTGCGTATTCCAATTTTGACCGTACAGTCGCCGGCCATATGAGCTCCCCGGCCGAACGACGACCGGATCAGCGAAAATCCCGCACGCGGCGCGTCGAGTATTGCCGCGTTTTGGGAGCCGGGCTATTGGGACCAAACCATTCCGTTATCAAAGGGGTGGACGCATAGCATTCATCGGGATTCCAGCCTTTAGAAGTGTGAATCACAGAAACATGGCCGATTACAATTGCCGTCTTCGGGTGTTGGCCCCAAGTGTTCGGAGATGATGTTATAACTGCTGATAAACTGGAGCTTGCTTTAGGCGTAGATAAAGCAGCAGTGTTCGATCGATGCTTACAAATGTAGAAAACCTTATGTTTGGTATGATATTAGGCATGAGACAACAATGATCCCTCGGCAAGCGAGAAGTGGCTGACCAGGAAGCCATCTGCAAAGTCATCGTCACCCTTGGCGAAGCAACACGCTATTGAGCGCAGAACAATAGAGTCTCCTCGATTAAACGCGTTCATGAAAAGTGCCTAAATCTTTATTCTGCTTCGACACAATTTTTTTTTTGTTATCTATAGCATATCCTTATAGATGAAATAAGTTATTTCAAAATCGGTTGTCATTGACTAGTCTAGGTTTAAGAAAGATTGTAAGAAAGCTTGTGCGTAGGATTACTCTTCGGGTATGAAATATTTAAAATGACAAACCGGTTTTGCAAATAAAAAAGTAGCATATAACACGTCAGAGATATTATGCAGGAAGAATTTTGATAAGCCGTCTGCGTTTACCTACGACCGGAAGCGGGATTGCAATCGGCCCTGCTTCAGATTCACGTTCCAAAACGTGGTATGCTATTAAACTTCCTGCGTCCACCCCTTTGATAACGGAATGGTTTGGTCCCAATAGCCCGGCTCCCAGAACGCGGAAACGCTCGACGCGCCGCATGTGGGATTTTCGCTGCTCCGGTCGGCGTTCGGTTGGGGAGCTCATATGGCCGGCGACTGTACAAGAGTGTTATAAAGAAGAAGTTTTAGGTTAACTGGAGCCGTTCTGAAGTTTCGTCGTAGGTATCCTAACATGCGGTTAGCGTTGGCGATTATTATATCGATATGATGTTTCCAGGTTAAAGTCGATGATATAGTAACACCCAGATAACTGTACGAGTTTACAGATTCAAGTTGAATGTCGGTTAGTGTATATGCTGAAGGGCGCGCGCCTTGCCGGGAAACCCACATTAGTTTGCATTTGTTAGGGTTTAGTTCCATACGCCATTTTTTGCACCAAAGAGTAATATTATTTAAATCAGATTGCAAAAGGCATTCATCATCATCATCATGAACTTCCCGATAAATTACACAGTCATCTGCGTATAAAGGCATGGAGGAAGATACACAACTTGGTAAATCATTAATGAATATTAGAAAAAGAAGCGGGCCTAAAACCGAACCTTGGGGCACGCCTGATACCACATCAGTCAGGGTTGAATTATTGCCATTTAAAGTTACATATTGTGAGCGGTTGGTAAGAAAGCATTTTAGCCAGGTTAACAAGTTAGGATCTAGGTTTAATCAAGAAAGTTTAAGCATTAGTAACTTATGATTAACCTTGTCGAATGTTTTAGAAAAATCGAGAAAAATACAGTCAGCCTGATGGTTTTTCTACAGTACAGCATGCAAACAATGAGTGAAATGAAGCAGCTGTGTTTCACAAGAAACTGAGCGACGGAAACCATGTTGAGCAGGGGCGAAAAATGAATTTGATTCTAGGTAATTAAAAATATGAGAGTACAGTATATGCTCCATTATTTTACAGGGAATACTTGTTAGAGAAATGGGTCGGTAATTTAATGGAGAATGCTTGTTACCGGACTTATGCAGTGGAACCACCTTCGCAGTTTTCCATTCTATTGGAAGCGTTCCACACTCAAGAGATTGATGGTATCGAACCAGCTGCCGATAGCTCGGCGACAGAAAAGTTGTGATCAAAAGACAGTCAGACCGCTACCCTGCTTAGAATGCTTAGCCCAGCCGCAGCGAACAAAGATACTTAGATTGGAAAGCCGAAAACCATTTATAGCGTTGCGAGAAAGGTTTCTCATGCATACCGCCTAAAAACAAATTGATGTGATATCGAACGACGGTGTGCCGGTATTCTGCGTGGCTTCCGTCTCGCTGCGAGACGGAACCGACGGAACAACGGAATCTGACAAATTTGAGGGCTTCCTGCGTCGACGAGCAGGTTCAAGAATGTTGTCTTTAATTTAATTCGGAACAGCATGCATGGTCAATAAATAGATCGGCCAAGGTAACTTTCCACATATGTGCACGAAGCGAGTTTTCAAACCTTACAGGAATATTAAAACGTTCGTAGAAACTTCGTGACGTCGCCGCTCTTTTGCTTTAGACTCTGCCGCTCCACACGAGCCTAAGTTATTTATCTTCGAGATATTTTCGGCTTCTGTCAACCTTATTCACGGACGGAAGGAGCTCATAGCGTCCCGTTCAACGCTTCTGCGCGCCCTTTTTTTGTGAAAT
The DNA here is from genome assembly GCA_037355805.1 of Ixodes ricinus. Taxonomy (NCBI): domain Eukaryota; kingdom Metazoa; phylum Arthropoda; class Arachnida; order Ixodida; family Ixodidae; genus Ixodes; species Ixodes ricinus. The sequence goes on from JAZHYW010012310.1 coordinate 49,943, forward strand.
ACAAATTTTGGTTCAGTATCCCTTTAAACAGCTGCCTCGTTAGCCATAGCCATCGTAGTAATAAGGTCAACGAATTATACTACGGCACGACATCTGTACCCACAAGCGCTTCTATTCCAATACTACGTGGTTCGTTTCTCATTTCAAATGACACGAGTGCTATATTTGCGGAAGAAAAAATATATACCCACCACTTTGTTGCCTATATCGAACCCCAAATATCCTGCGTCGACGATCGTGGTATAAGGGCAACCGGAGCAGATGTGTTTTCAGGTGAACCGTCATCTGCTGCCACGGGCCTCGCGCCATCAGCTTGTTCATGACCTCGCTAAACCCCCATGTGCATACAACGTACCTCTGCAGCGGAAACCTACGTTTCTTCAACGATCGACGTTTGCATTTTTAGCAGCAGTCGCTGCTACATGTCTACATGTACCTTGCAATGGGAGTTCCGCTCGTCGGTTTTCAACCGTGTTTTTGCTGGAATTGTGCGGTAAAGCTGTACGAGTAAATGCATGTAAACCTCGTTCGTTTACTCTCGTCCCAAGCCACCATATCCAGTATGGGCGATAAAAAAGTAGTAAAACATTTCAACAAGCAGAAATTTAAAAAATATAGAGGGGAGGCAAAACGAGAATGGGTGACGGTTACGCTTATGTCCAGAATGTATTATATTGGCGTACGGCAGAACAATGTTTTCGCCCATACCGGAGGTGGCGACATTCAAGATGGCGGCGCCCTTGTGGAAAAGACCTATAGCTAATACGCTGCCCGTTTCACTTTTAAGTCCGACCGCAGCTCGGCGTGTGCGATCCATAATCGGAGCTCAGTCACGCAGTGCCAAAATGCATTGTCACGGCGCTGGCTATCTTTGTGGTTCGCTATCAGCGGATAAACCAACCCCGCACAGTGGATGCACCGTGATGCTGCGCCTTTTTCTGAGCGTGATCGGTTTAAGCCAGTGATGTAGCAAACGTACAAGAGAGATGAGCGCCGTGGCAGTGCCCTTTTGCCGCCACTCGATTGACTCCGTCCACCGGGTCGTAGAGTCCACGACGTCGCGCCGCTGTGGTGGCGCTGCTGTCTGCATGGCGCAGACTCTTCGCCTCACGCGAATCTGGTTTGTACGCAAGCGCAGTGCCCGCCAACACCTCGGGCCGGTTTCGTCATCTATGCGAACGCGGCAGCGCGGCTGCGGCCAAGAGGGATTTTTCTGTCACGTGACCAGCTCCATGGGGACAAGCGAAGCACCTATCGTCCCTGCTCTAATGGCGGAGAAATCCGTATCGCTTCAAGCACAAAAGCCTAATTTCGCCCGCAGAGGCTGACCGCAGGGACTTTTAACTGGAGTCCAATTGACCGTCCCTCTGTACTGTAGGAGCGGCAGGTAAAGTTACGGCCAGGGAAGGCAATATATGGGCCAAAATAAAGAAAAAACCACGCGAGATAAAAGCGGTGGCAATATATTTATATACCTCCGCCAGCGCCTGTGGCCCGCGCCTTCTCCTGTGGTCGAGAGGTCAGAGCGCCGGTAGTTGACGTCGCGGCGTGAAAACCCCGGGTTCAAATCGCGCCACAAACTCTTTTTTTTTCTTCTTGTATTTGACTGCATTCCCACTAAGACTGTAGACAAGGCTGCCTGTGAGCTCTATAAAGTCATTGGGCGGGTAGTTCTGACTCACCAGTTCGTTGTTCATGACCTCGGAAGAGCGCATACATGTCTCTGGCATTCTTTACCAATCTTCCGCCACGCCTCCTGCATCTGCCGTGCACTCCGCGGAAAGTTAAAAACATCTTCCCATGCCCGGTCTCTTCGTTCGCCAAGTAACTGTGCTGCTGAATTTCTCTAGAATTTGTTGCTTCCGTTTTCCAACTGCTCCTAATTGATTCCATTTGTTGATCCAAAGTCATTTTAGGTGTTTGCATTAGAGAGATGGTTTGCGATGTCAAACGCCTGATTCATTTTGGCACTCGGTTGTGATCGTCTGCTATTCTAACTCGAAATTCAACAAGTAATGTGTTGATAGTACAAAACGATTGCCCCAACAAATTGTAAAGAGTAAAATTATAGCTTTTATCACATTCCATGCAAGTAAAAGTATGATCTCTTTTATTTCGGTTTTACTACTTTCTCAGACGTTTGACTTGCTGCCTTGCTTGTAGGATTTCGCTCAATCAATGGCATCCACAGCTGCTAGTGTTTTTTTCTTTTTGCTTTATTTGTGGAAGATTTTTTTTTTTTTTTTAGTTGTCACAACTGCAGTTTTTGTTGGTACTAAATAGGCGTCTCCTGTTATTGAAAGGAGTCGTAGCAAGAGCGTTGTATATCTAAAAGCACATAAAATTGTAGTTGCTGGGGAAAGGATGCTTGTTTTGGCTCCGTTTGTGTGAAAGCCATACCAATGCTCTTACCTTGGTTTCCTTTTAATGAACATTATGAAATCGATTGTATTAGCGCGTTAACTTGCCTTGATCTTTCTTTTTTTCTTCCCGGTGTTTAGATTGAATAGGTGGGACACTAACAGCAAAAACCGTGTAAGGAACAGTCGTGCAAGTGGATGATTCGTAAAAAGGATCACAGTTAAAAATAAAACACGCGCAAGATACAAAAAAAAAAAGAAAGAACGCTCCTAGCGCGATTTGAACCCGGAACTTTCACACTGCGACGACAAGTACCGGCGCTCTAACCTCTCGACCATAGCAGAATTTTTTTCTTTATTACCTGCTTTTGACAAACACAAACATATTTACATTATCGACCATATAGCAGAAGGCGCGAGCCGCCGGCGCTAGCGAGGTATATAAATATACTGCACACTGCTTTTATCTCATGTGGATTTTTCTTTATTTTTTATATTTTTTTTATTTAGACATACTGCAGGTCCCTGCAGGCCCCTGCAGTCCTGCAGGGCCTCTAGCAGGTCTGCAGGAACAGGCCCCTGCAGGTGTGGGGTACATACAAACAACAAAACTATACATATGAAAAACAAGAAACACATGGCAACCATATATATTGCTTATACAACGACATATATACACATGAACGCCATCAGCATAATAAACATTCCATAATCAACGCCTAATATACAATAAAAAAATCATGTAAAAACACCAGGAAAGGAATACAATCAAAAGGTGTGACTCTCAAGAGCACCATTGAAGTCGGGGGCAAAAAAATGTCACGAGGGAGGGCGTTCCAATCCGTAATAGTGCGTGGGAAGAAGGAATACTTAAAAATGTTAGTTCTAGCGAATATTGGTACCAGGGAATACTGATGATGGTGCCTAGTTTCCCTAGATGATGATGGGGATAAATATAGACTTGATTCAATGCGGAGTCTGTTATGATAAAGCAAAGACAAAAATTTTAGTCTCGCCGTTTTTCGACGATGCTGGAGTGATGATATATTGTTGGCTATCATTAATGAAGATGGGGAATCTAGCCGATTATACTTTCCATAGATGAAGCGAATAGCTCTCCTCTGAACCATCTCAAGCTGTGACGCATCCTTTTTGGTATTCGGGTCCCATACTATGCCAGCATATTCTAACTTTGGTCGGACCAAGGAGTTATATGCTTGTAATTTAACGGAAGGGGCAGCGCTTCTAAGTTTCCGACGTAACAAGCCCAATTTACGAGAAGCGGAGGAACAGATGTTTTGAATGTGTTGTGACCAACGGAGATCGTGGGATATGGTTACGCCGAGATATTTGTATTCAGTCACATCGGATATTACATCATTGTTTAATTGATAAGTGAACTTCAGTGGCTTCACTTTTCTTGTTATACGTAAATGAACTGTTTTCGTAAAATTTAGCTGCATTTCCCATGCGCGGCACCAATTGCAGATAGAAGCGAGGGAAGAATTCAGTGAGATTTGGTCTGCAACTGTGGATATCCTTTTGAACAAAATACAATCATCGGCGAATAAACGAATATTTACATCTGGGCTAACAACTGAGACGATATCATTTATATACGTTAAAAACAACAACGGGCCAAGCACACTGCCCTGAGGAACACCCGAGGAAACACCCAGAATACCGGAAGCATGACCTCCAATGTCGACAAACTGGCTGCGATCAGACAAGTACGAACCTATCCAATTGACAATCTCAGACGGTATTCCAAGACACTCTAATTTATAAAGAAGTTTGCCGTGTGGAACCTTATCAAAGGCCTTGCTAAAGTCCAAAAAAATAACATCGACCTGGCCAGATTTGTCTAAAGTAGCAGCAAAATCATGAACTGTGGTGACAAGTTGCGTAATGGTAGATAAACCCCTTCGGAACCCGTGCTGAAATGGTGTAAGCAAGTTTCTTTCTTCTAAGAAATCTCGAACATAATTACTCACAATATGCTCCATAAGTTTGCACGAAGTACTCGTAATAGAAATAGGACGATAATTACTGACTTCTGAACGATCACCCTTTTTATGAATGGGAACGACACGTGCGGTTCGCCAGTCACTAGGCAGCACACAAGAACTAAAAGAAGCGCGAAAAATGACAGTAAGAAAACGTGCAAGCGATTCTGCATATCGACGCAGGAAGGCGTTTGGGATTTTATCAGGCCCACAACTAGACTTAGTTTTCAAGTTTAGTAACATAACAAACACACCGCGAAACGAGATAAAATCGGGGTTCAGTGCGGTATTAGTAGCAACGGGGGTGTACGAATCTAAATCAGAAAACACAGATTGGAAATATAAATTGAACTCTTCAGCAATTTGTTTTTTATCAGTGATAGCCACGTCGTTAACCTTTATCTGGTCGACAGGCTTTGTACTTTCTGAGAGATAATTCCAAAATTTTGCAGGATCATGTCTCAAGAAGTTAAGAAGAGTGCACGAAAAATATTTATTTCTAGCTTCCTTGACCTGCCTTGTCATTTCATCCTGTAAACCTTGTACGTTTCCAGTTTTACGAGCTCTTTTAAACCTTTTGATCCGACGGGAAAGGTGAATTATTTCGCGGTTTATCCAAGGCTTCCTACGTCCCGTGCATTTACGCCGATCCGGTATGAAGCTTTCTAAACAATAGTTACACATATAAACGAACTTCTCCCACAGCAAAGTCACATTGTCTTCAATAAAGTCGCTGAAACAAAAATCAAGATAATCCAATACACTTTCATCATTGGACCTTGAAAAATCCTTCACAGTTAAAGTAACCCTTTTCCTTTGTGAGTGGCGGTTCAGATGACAGTAAAAAAGCACTAATTTGTGATCCGACTCACTCTCCTCGAGATTTACGGTATAATCAACAAAAGCGCGACTGACAAAGATAAGGTCCAAAATCGAGCGACTGGAACCACTTTCCCGTGTAAAATCTTGAACGACTTGGGTTAAATCACATGCGAGCATCATGTCGAACACGATGTCATCGCCGGGAGAGCTAGATAATCGCAGCCAGTCGATATGGGGAGATTAAAATCGCCAACCAGAATAATTTGCTCGCCTCTGTATTTTAACAGGTCATCGTATAGCCGATTTAAGTAGTCTGGACTAGCGGAAGGGGATCTATATACGGCGCAAAGTATAATTTTATGGCCCCAAACATTAAGACGAAGTATTAGACTTTCGTGATCACTAATTTGATCTAATACTATAGCAGAAATAGACGGCTTTATTACAACCGCTACACCGCCGCCACGAGAGGGACGGTCCCTACGAAACACTTGATGGGATTCCGGAAAGATTTCAGCATCAGACACAGAGTCATTAAGCCACGTTTCAGTGATCACAGTGACATGGGGGTCATAATTGAGAAGAACGAGTTCAAACCATTCTGCTTTATTAACTATACTTCGCGCATTCATGTTCAGGAGACAAAATTGTTTAGAAACAGGTAATGGTTCTCGTCATTCACCAACAGAAGCTTCATTGGCAATGGCAACCTTTACTCGTGCATTTGAAGATTCATCCCAAGCAAAAAGGTCATTGCCAATTCGTAGTTTGTCGTTTACAAGAAATACTTTTAGTTTATTCGTTCTCTCGACGCTCGCACTATTCCATAGCAGTCTTCTTTTGTTGAGCGTTTCCTGAGAATAATCGTTTTGGATGTAAACGTTGGTACCTTTAAGTTTCTTTGCATTACGCAGGATTTCTACCTTTTCTTTGTAGTCTTGGAGACACAGAATAATCGGCCGTTTTCCCACGCGTTTTCCTAGGCGATGAATTCTTTGAACAGAGGTGCAAGAGACTCCTAGTCGAGTAGACAGTTGGGCGAGTTGGTAGGTATTGAACATAGTTACAGTTGTTCGTGTGGGTAATTTCACATGTACCGCTCGAGCCCTGGGGCCAGTGGTTCCTCGCGCCTGTGTGGCTAACGCTCGAGCGGATTCCGCGTTCTGTACCTCTTTCTTTTCCTACTTCGTTAATATATGAGTTGTGAGTGTGCGCTTGTCTGTCGTCTACGTGTTTCTCTTCTCTGTCCTTGTCCTTGTGTGCGCAACTGTAACTATGTTCAATACCTACCAACTCGCCCAACTGTCTACTCTGCTACAGTTTATTTCTTGTACATCGGGCTCTTCTTCTGTCTCCTGCAATCTTCCCTTCATTAACCCTATTCTTCTGGTGAACCTGGCCGCCCAAAGTGTCTGCAGTGCCCGGGCTGCCTCCTGGCACATCAAACAAGGTACCTGTCCTGTTGAACTTCTTGGTCTGTGTGGCTATCTTACACCCTCTGTAGGGCATGTGAGAAGGGTTTGCAAAATTTTAAGATCTGAGTACTGGCGCCAGGCAAGATTCTTCAAAGACTGCCTGTGGGTTGCCTGTGGCGTCAGTGGGGGCGATTTGTACCGGCAACGACGATCCTTTTCTGAAATGAATAGGATATTAAGTAATGTTACCGAGTTTTTGTGGCAGCGAGTACGACAAAACCTCCCCAAAAAGAAGAAGAAACCTGTTACAGCTACAGGGAGATTTACCAACCTCGGGGATGTTGTGGTGCCTCAATCCCTTCAATCAACCTTGGATCTTGGTCCCAAGTATTGCTTTCAACCAAACCTGCGACCTCCGGAGCTACTTACTTTGGCAAGAAAGGTGGCGTACAAGACCGATGAGAAGATACGACCTCGATGTATATCCGAATGTGTTGAAGCCATCTCTGGTTCGAGGAAAGTCCAGACCCAGGATCCCAGGCCTCTGGTTAACTTTTTGGTTGACAACCAACAGCGTGTTTTGGAGGCCGATAAAGAAGGCTCCTTCGTGATAATGCCTGAAGGCATGTATAATGAAAAAGCCTGCGCAGCAGTACAAAAGAACTTTCGACTCGTGCAGATTGTGATGAAAAAAGTGAAGAGCCAGGCTCTCAGTCTGTGTGAACGTCTCACGTTAACACAGTTAGCTGTCAACATAAAAAAGCTGAAGAGCTGCACTTAGAAATCTTCTTCAGTGCCAAAACACACAAGGAAGCGTGCCCATTCCGAGCTATTGTCACTGAAAGAGGTTCGTGGCAACGGCAAGTGTCGACATATTTGCAAAAACACCTTTCAGGGTTAAAAATTAACGATCCCTTTTTGATCAGCAATTCGGAAGCCGTTCTTGATTCTCTGAAGACAAATGACTTTAACAATCACAGTGTCTTCAGCGTGGATGTTCAGGACCTCTTCTACTCACTTCCCCATGATTCGTTGCTTGCCTCTGTCAGGTCCTGCATTGAGTCACATGATGAACTTTCCTTCCGGAACTCAAGCGGGGTAACCTTAGAAAGTTTCCTAGAGCTTCTCCTTTTCTATCTTAATTCCACTTTCATAGGGTGGCAAAATGGGATTTATTTGCAAAAGTCGGGTGTGTGCATTGGATCATGTGTAGCACCGGTTTTGAGCGATATTTTTCTTTCGGGTGTTGACCGTGCTATTGAGTCTTCCATTGATCCTACGACTATTACAAAAGTGTTTAGATATGTCGATGACTTCCTGCTGGTGTACAAAAAAACAGTCGATGATGACGTTGTCAGTAAGACAATGGACATTTTCCACAAATGTGGTTTAGGACTGATCTTTACCTGTGAAACGCCAAAGGAAGGAATTTTGCAATTTCTGGACCTCTCGCTTTCCCTGCTACCCAATCACCTGTGCTGGACCTTTTCCCTCGCTCCAAGAAAGGCATCTTAAACTACACGTCCTCTCACTCCAAAGTCGTTAAAAGGGGTATAGCTATGTCATGCCTTACAAGCGCCTTAAATAAGTCTTGTTTTCATACCATCCAATGTAGTTTCGAAGCTCAAATTGAGAGGCTGACATCCTCGGGCTTTCCAATGCAGGTGCTGAGTGAGGTAGTGGCAACATTGGTCAAGAGAGTGAAGGGAGCTCAAAAACCTAAGCCCACTTTTGACAAAAAAAGAGTTGTGGTCGTCCCGTATATGCATAGAATTTCCCACAATCTTAAAAAGGTGGCTAGCCGGTACGGGGTCCCTATAGTGATGTCAGCTCCCCAAAAAATGGCTCAAATTTGTCAAAAAGTCCATGCTAAGGTAAACAATATAAAAAAACATATGTGCCCCAAGAACCACTCCCACGTTTATGTGCCCTGCTCCCTGAGTGTAGTATATAGTATTCCCCTTTCATGTGGTAAAAGCTACGTTGGACAGACTGGACGGTGTGTGAACGACCGGCTAAGAGAGCACAATCTTTCTCTAAAGTCTACGGTGGGGGGCCATCTACCCCTGCACTGTAAATCTTGTAATTGTACGCCATCCTTAGCGGAAACCAAGATAATAGGCAGGTACCGAGAAAAACACACCAGAGAGATTTTTGAAGCCTTTATTATTCTGAGCATGGGCGAGCGATGTGTTAGCTTTCCGTCTGTTTCATTAACAGAGGAGGAAATTGCCTTCCTAAAATCTTTTTCATGTGGGTAATTTCACATGTACCCCTCGAGCCCTGGGGCCAGTGGTTCCTCGCGCCTGTGTGGCTAACGCTCGAGCGGATTCCGCGTTCTGTACCTCTTTCTTTTCCTATTTCGTTAATATACGAGTTGTGAGTGTGCGCTTGTCTGTCGTCTACGTGTTTCTCTTCTCTGTCCTTGTCCTTGTGTGCGCAACTGTAACTATGTTCGACTCCTAGTCGCCTTGAAAAAATATTTTCGACAACCTTGCCTCTCAAGTCCTGCTCGGACTCATCTGGTGCGTCTGCTACTCCAAAGATAACAAGATTAGAACGTCGACTCCGGTCCTCTAAATTAGCAAGCTTCGCATTTTGTAGTGTTATTGTCTCCTCTAGCTTATTAACGGTCTTTTTAAGTGCATCCACCTCCAGTGATTTAACTTTTAACTCAAGCAACACCTTGTCTACTTCTGCAATTCTTGACAGCACTTCAGTAACTGACTTATCAGTGCCAGACTGTTGGATTTTCAGGTCAGCTATTTCCTTGTGAATTAGTTGCTTGCCCGTTCATCAACGACTCAAACATTTCTTCAACCGTTGGCCCTGGATTTGTCTCGACGTCACCACATAGCAGCAGTTTACATACATCAAAACAGTCAACAGCAATTTCACAAAGCGTTTGTGGGCGCGGCACAACTATAAGACACATATCATCACTCCTAAAGCATGAAGGATAACTGACCTGTACGAAAAACCACGACATGGTCAGCCACATGTTCTTGTTGGCCTCGCCGCGCCCACTGAAGTTGTAGTTCTGAAGACAGTCCTTTATGGATGCGGTTGATGGTGACGTCACGAACCCGGATGAATCAAGGGGCGTTGCCAGCAGCGTATAGCTTGGAAACAGGCGATGACTGGCAGAACTTGATGCAGGGAGCACGGTTCTGCCGACGTTGGCCGAGGGTACTGCGCCGAACAGACAGGGAAGTGCCTGTACGAAAAACCACGACATGGTCAGCCACATGTTCTTGTTGGCCTCGCCGCGCCCACTGAAGTTGTAGTTCTGAAGACAGTCCTTTATGGATGCGGTTGATGGTGACGTCACGAACCCGGATGAATCAAGGGGCGTTGCCAGCAGCGTATAGCTTGGAAACAGGCGATGACTGGCAGAACTTGATGCAGGGAGCACGGTTCTGCCGACGTTGGCCGAGGGTACTGCGCCGAACAGACAGGGAAGTGCCTGTACGAAAAACCACGACATGGTCAGCCACATGTTCTTGTTGGCCTCGCCGCGCTCACTGAAGTTGTAGTTCTGAAGACAGTCCTTTATGGATGCGGTTGATGGTGACGTCACGAACCCGGATGAATCAAGGGCGTTGCCAGCAGCGTATAGCTTGAAAACAGGCGATGACTGGCAGAACTTGATGCAGGGAGCACGGTTCCGCCAACGTTGGCCGAGGGTACTGCTCTGAACAGACAGGGAAGTGCCTGTACGAAAAACCACGACATGGTCAGCCACATGTTCTTGTTGGCCTCGCCGCGCTCACTGAAGTTGTAGTTCTGAAGACAGTCCTTTATGGATGCGGTTGATGGTGACGTCACGAACCCGGATGAATCAAGGGGCGTTGCCAGCAGCGTATAGCTTGGAAACGGGCGATGACTGGCAGAACTTGATGCAGGGAGCACGGTTCCGCCGACGTTGGCCGAGGGTACTGCTCTGAACAGACAGGGAAGTGCCTGTACGAAAAACCACGACATGGTCAGCCACATGTTCTTGTTGGCCTCGCCGCGCTCACTGAAGTTGTAGTTCTGAAGACAGTCCTTTATGGATGCGGTTGATGGTGACGTCACGAACCCGGATGAATCAAGGGGCGTTGCCAGCAGCGTATAGCTTGGAAACAGGCGATGACTGGCAGAACTTGATGCAGGGAGCACGGTTCCGCCGACGTTGGCCGAGGGTACTGCGCCGAACAGACAGGGAAGTGCCTGTACGAAAAACCACGACATGGTCAGCCACATGGTCTTGTTGGCCTCGCCGCGCTCACTGAAGTTGTAGTTCTGAAGACAGTCCTTTATGGATGTGGTTGATGGTGACGTCACGAACCCGGATGAATCAAGGGGCGTTGCCAGCAGCGTATAGCTTGGAAACAGGCGATGACTGGCAGAACTTGATGCAGGGAGCACGGTTCCGCCGACGTTGGCCGAGGGTACTGCGCCGAACTGACAGGGAAGTGCCTGTACGAAAAACCACGACATGGTCAGCCACATGGTCTTGTTGGCCTCGCCGCGCTCACTGAAGTTGTAGTTCTGAAGACAGTCCTTTATGGATGTGGTTGATGGTGACGTCACGAACCCGGATGAATCAAGGTGCGTTGCCAGCAGCGTATAGCTTGGAAACAGGCTATGACTGGCAGAACGTGATGCAGGAACACGGTTCCGCCGACGTTGGCCGAGGGTACTGCGCCGAAGAGACAGGGAAGTGCCTGTACGAAAAACCACGACATGGTCAACCACATTGTCTTGTTGGCCTCGCCGCGCTCACTGAAGTTGTAGTTCTGAAGACAGTCCTCTATGGATGTGGTTGATGGTGACGTCACGAACCCGGATGAATCAAGGGCGTTGCCAGCAGCGTATAGCTTGGAAACAGGCGATGACTGGCAGAACTTGATGCAGGGAGCACGGTTCCGCCGACGTTGGCCGAGGGTACTGCGCCGAACAAACAGGGAAGTGCCTGTACAAAAAACCACGACATGGTCAGCCACATGTTCTTGTTGGCCTCGCCGCACCCACCTATGACTCATATTTACCCTCCCTGGCCGTCACTTTACCTGCAGCTCCTACAGTATTAAGGGGCGGTCAATGGGACTCCGGTTCAAAGTCCCTCCAGTCAGTTTCTGCAAGCCAAATTAGGCTTTTGGGCTTGAAGCGATGCGGATTTCTCCACAATAGGCAGGGACGCTAGGTACTTTCTTGTCCCCATGGACCTAGTCACGCGACATAAAAATCCCTGTTTTCCGCAGCCGCGGCCGCGGTCGCAAGATGAGCAAACCGGCCCAGTGGGCGAACGCGGGCCCGTTTGTGAACGGCACGTTGGTCTATACAGTCTCGTAGCGAGGGTTTTCAGTTGCGCACAATTTATTTGCATTTTGAGAGAAAAATTAGAACTGTCGTGTAGTGGCTCGTGTCGCTACAGTTTGCTGCAAAACAAGATCTGCAGGAGGCGCCCCACTCCGAAATTCCAGCAGAAAAGGCCAGAACTCACTGAATTCAAGCTTTCCTGCGGCGACGCAGAACGGGGACACCGCGAAACGTGCACTACAGCGTGAATTCGCTCAACAGTTCGACGAGCGCAGTGGCATAGACTCTTCTATACTCACAAAGCATGGCAGTTCGACGACGGAGCCATAGAGTGCCCGGTCGCAGATTTGGAGCACGAGCATCTGGTAGCAGAGAGCATCAAAGAGCCATTTCTGGGGGAACCTACATTTCCTGTATAGGATCCCTACGGGAGCCGGAGTTGCGCGTTCATCCCCGTAGCGCCGTCTTTCCTGCACGGCATGTTGATCCTGCTCCTCGCGTGACTGAATTCGGCGAATAGCGGCGCCGCGCGTTCGAGGTGCGCGGCACGCTCAACGCCTACACACAAAAGCAGGGGAACGTACGCCGGGGCGCGTGCAACGTCTACTTTCTTGCATGGCATTTGATCCGGCTCCTCATCACGTGATCGGATCTCGGCGAATAGCGGCGCGGCAGCACGTGGAAAACAGACGCGCAACTCTGGCTCTCGTAGGGAGCCTATACAGGAAGTCTAGGGGAATGGGGGAACCTAGAGTTCCTGTATAGGCTCCCTACGGGAGCCAGAGTTGCGCGTTCATCTCCGTAGCGCCGTCTTTCCTGACGGCATGTTGATCCCGCTCGTCACGCGACTGAGTTCGGCGAATAGCGGCGCCGCGCGTTCGAGGCGCGCGGCGCGCTCACAAGCAGGGGACCGTACGCCGGGGCGCGTGCAACGTCTACTTTTCTGCACGGCACTTGATCCGGCTCCTCACGTGATCGGATCTCGGCGAATAGCGGCGCGGCGGCACGTGGCGAACAGACGCGCAACACTGGCTCCCGTAGAGAGCCTATACAGGAACTCTAGGGAAACCTGGACGTGAGCGCACAGCTTTTGCAGCGGCGAGGGCCCCAAACACACTTGTTCACTCGGGATAAATGGCGTTTGGCTTTCGCATTCGAGAGCGTTCGACGAGTGGAATGCAGACAAAGGCAGCAAGCTCCACGGCATCGGACACTATACTCCGTTCTGAGACTAGAAGCTCCGCCTTCATTGCGAGCTTTCTGCCCTTGCTAATACAAGTGTGAGCGCGCAGGCACGCCAAGCACTGCGGAAGCCAGCGAGCTCGCGCTGAAGGCGGAGCTTCTTGTCTCAGCTTAACACTGACAGCCCCCAAATTATTTTTTCCCCTTTTTGTCAGGCGATTTATTGTGGTGTCGGAATACTACCCAATTAATATTTTGCTACAGAGTCACGTATTTTTTTAATAGAGCCAAAAAACGCAACTGCTCGAAACCGAAACCGAAACTCCCGCACGCAGAAGTGGAGAGGATAGCGTGAGTGGCGGAAGTTACGTGGCTACACCCGACAGTGCGGGTTTTTTTTGTCATTTTTTCTTTTTTTTTTCTCTTCGCACGTAGGAGACGAAATGCGTTCGTTCGCCGTGCGATTTCCTTGGCAGTAATGTTTGTTCCGCTCGCTGTTCTGTACTTCAAGATGAGTTGTTAGTGCCCGAGTGCCGTGGTGAATTCCCGTGATGGGCTCCGAAAAGAATACTCCCAAGATGTTGCGTGAAGAGTTGCCTCACATGTCCTGCATCTGAAAGTCGCATTGTGCGGCAGAATGAACAAGTTTCCGAAAGATCAACGGGTCGGGATCAATGGCTGGCTGCAATTCCTGTAGAACAGTTACGCGAAGCTCGGAAAGCGGACGCTACCCGATTCATATGCTCGCATGTTGTGGAAAGTGACTACATTGAGTTCGCAGGTGTCAAAAATGGAATCCCATACCATTTAGTTCAGCGACGTATCGTCCACAACAATTGTTTGTTTGTTTTCAGTGATAATTGTAAAAAAAAAATGTAAACGTCGCAAAATGCCTGATAAAAAAAAAGCCACATACACCAAGGATCGAATTCGCGCCCTCTGCGTGTGAAGCGGACGTCTTTCCACTGAGCTACTGCAGGAACTCTATCGTGCGTAGTAATGGAGCTGGTATACTGTATGTCGGACGTTTGCATGCCGATTTCCCTTCTTACATGCACTCCCGGCTTGGAAGTCGGGCAGCACCACGCATAGGCCACATTCGCACCTCGAAAAGAAACCGTACGCGTGCGTATTCAACTCGAGGTGCGCACTTCGTGCTTGACGTTTGAGCGAGCGATGTCTTCAGCCACGAGAAGGGACGACGGCTCGGCGACGTCTTCGTGCAATCGGCTTGCTGGTAGGGCGTGTCGTACGAGATGAGTATCAGTTCTTTTGATCGGTCCGAAATTTCTCTTTCGAAGGAAGACAGAATTCGCGCGGTACCGTGAACGACAGTTCTGAAGTAGAGGTCCAACGCCCGTCGTCCGCTGCCATCCGCTAGTTTCACGATACGCGAAACGACGCCATGTTGAGTATTATGCAGTGAACGCACAGAATGCTTCCGAGTTGTCATGTGCTAGCTTTTTTTCAATCAACGTATTTGCAGCTTTTTGGCCCCGGAATGGCTTTCATTTTTTTTCGGCTTTAATATTGACAGTGTGCCTTTCGCCACGACTTTGATTAAATTTGGTAGTCGCGTCGATACCTTAGAAAACGGTCCGTGACCACGGAAAAGAGGGTGAGCGCGACTCAAATCGGCCCGTTCTCGATCGGCGGTTTTCGGGCGGAAAGAAACTGAATTTCGAATTTCGAGAAATTCCGTTCTGGGTAGTTGGGCTCTCATATGTCACATACAACTAGGGATGCCGCGAACTTTTTTTCGAACCAAAGTTTCCGATGATCGAATCAAGCGGTTCGAATGGTTCGAAAGATTTCGAATTTTCGACCTTTTCTATATCGTAAAATTCGACTGAAGTCTGAATTTTTCGAACTTGTTAAACCAAGAAGTCTCGACGCTTTTCGAACCGTCGAACTTATTATGCTAAAAAATTGGATTCCTTTCGGAACTTTCGAACTTATTACGCTGCAAAATCTCGATGCTTGTCGAACTTTCGAACTTGATAGACCAAAAATTCGATGATTTTCGAACTTTCGAATTTTCTTTGCACTAAAAGTTCGAAGCTTTTCGAACTTTCGAACTTCCTACGCCAAGGAATTCGAGAATTTTCGAACTTTCGAACTTATTTATTGAGAGAATTCGAAAAAGTTTCGAACCATCGAATCCTGAAAAATCAAAAGTCCGACGAACTTCGAACTTTAGGGTAAAAGCCTCGACGTTCGTCGAACTTCGAAAGACCGGCGGACGGTTTCCATTTTGAATTCAAGCAGCCGAGGTACATCTCATCAATTTTTTACACTCGAGCATTTTACATGCGGTGCTGCGATTTCGCCTACGAAAGACAATGCACTATTTATTGGTACAATGTTCCCCTGGGCACGCTGATAGGTTTAAAGAAGATAATTCCCTGAGAGAGCGGCGGAGGACGACGGGTTTTTGACGATTGTCGTTTGTGCCTTATATTTAGGCAGGCTAATAGCCGAAGCTATTTACGGTTGAGATGTTAAACGTTTTAGGCATGATCTATGTATAGCTTAGGTAGGGGTACGTCTTAAGATGTGATTATTGCTACTCAAGATGGGTTTCGAAGAAATGTCCAAACATTTATCTACGGGCCAATTATGCTTCCAAACTTGGTATTTTGTTTTTACGTCTAAGTTGCTTGAGGTATCGCATTTAGATTAACACCACAGAGGGTATGCAGAGAGAGTGCATATAATTGCCATCTGCAGAATACAAAATAATGTACTTATTGTTTTTTCAACGTTGAGAGAATAAGTCAGGTCGGGGGAAGATTTCTAATATTAATCAAATTCAGCACGTCATTGTTATTATTTTATTTTTTTTGCTTTACGTTTTTTGGGAAGTGTTTCTTTTAGCCTATACACATTTGAGTAGGAGAAACTTGTTTCGAAGTTCTGAGCTTCTGAATATGCAAGAGATACAACACTTCCGGTGGAATCTTTATAGCTTCTTTTTTTCTCCAGCTTTTATCCCCGCATTTTATTGTTATGTTTACTCTTTCTTTACCAATGGCACAGTTATTGAGGTCGAAAAGACATAGCTTGGAACTTGGCACCTCTTCAAGCGACATTGACAAGTAGCGCTTCTGACGACGAGTTTCCGACAATGACCGCCTACGGCGTCTTTACGCGATCTTTATGCAGTGAAGAAGAGCGACAGTAGTTATAACCGCACATAAATGGCATTTCAGATTAAAATAAGCTTCCGACCACGCCCTCTTTCCCCGTATTGTTTTCTTTAACAGTCCGAAATATCTTGAACGGGGCGAAGGGGAGCCAGAGCACCCCCTCCCCCCCGTTTTTCCTCTTCCGATTTCACCGCCTTGAATGGTAGAACGCTCCTCAACCGCCTCCAGTTGTGTCGGCTTTAGCGCCTTTTGCGTGGGCGTTTCCTCCCGTCCCGGAAAAATGAGCCTCCAGGACAATTACGGGTCGTACCACCGCCATATGCCAGCGTCACTCGGGCGGCGCTTCCGATCGGATTACTACCGGCGTGCAAAGGGTGGGGAGGTAGTTCTGGCCAGATCCAGCCAGGTTTTTCTGAACTGAACCTCCTGCCCGCCCCCGGCCGCCGTCTGAGCTGGAGTGAGTATGCAAAACGAGTGCGTTCGTGTGATCACTACCGCGCAATGCACATTAAAGATCCCCCCCCCCCCTGGGCTGGTAGGTCAAAATTACTGATCTGTTTTTTACCTATCGCCACTACTGCACTGGCCAATGTTACAGCAAATCCGGGACACTCATACGTGTCATTTAATTGCCTGACCAACTTCGCGGAGTCAGAAAATATCACACCCTACCTTTTCTAAACCTGATTTCGTGAAAACCAGTGAGTCGTGAAAATGTTATTTCAAACTGAAACTGTGGAGGAACATTACAAGCGGACTTCGAACGCTGAAAAACTTGGACTTTAAAAAATTCAAAATCTTCAAAGTTTTTTTTTAATTAGTTTTAAAGGAGAATCGAAACTTTCGAACTTTCCGAACTTCGTGTAGAAAGAAATTCGAAATCTTCGAATTGTTCGAACTTTATGTCTATAAAAATTCGAAGCGTCTTGAATTTTTCGAATTTTATATTTAAAGAATTTCGATATCTTCGAACTTTTCGAACTTCAGATCCCAAGAAATTCACATTTTTCGAATATCTCGAATTTTTAGCTAGGAAAATTCGAAATCTTCGAATTTATCGAACCTCAAGTAAAAGAATACTCGAAATATTCCGAACCCGAAATTTTAGAAACCGTGAAAGCTTCGAACTTTTCGAATTCGAAAACTCTATTGTGATCGAAAAGTTGCGAATTTTTCGAAGTCGAACTTCGGTTGGTACGAAAATATCGAAATTTTTCGAATGCGAACCTCCGGTTCGCTTCGAAAATATCGAAACTTTTCGAAATCGAACCTAGAGTGGTTCGTGGCATCCCTACATACAACTAAAAACCCTGGCGAGCATAAATACCCTGTCAGTGTCCCTTTAAAGTGGCCGCGCAACGATATTCCCTGGAATGTTTTTCACTTCAGCTTACTGGCACTACTGGGATCCATGTATACTCGCACTAAGCGCCACTGACCAAGAAACTCCTTGTGGTTGTGTAATTTGAAGAACAAAAGCGAACGTTTTTTTTTCATCTCTTCTTCGCAAAACTTGATGACGTAGAGTGGGAGTCGCACTATCCTCCAGTGGCGATATTTGAACGCGGCTCACAGATTGAACCCGAGCATTGCGTGAGCACTCAATTTGGGCTCATGCTAATCAATAGCTCGACAAGCATTCGGGTAGTGGCCCGTGTCCAATCGCTGCAATGACGAGCCGAACGATATTTCAATGTCTGGAACTCAGCGCGTGTCCTGTGCCTTGCCAACCCCAGCGCATGGCTATGATGAACATTGCGGCATATAATGGGCTCCAACGTGACCGCTTGTTCTGGCTACAAGTTGAAAGGGTGAGCGTAGTGCCACTAAATAAGCTACGCTTCAGAGTAGCGACAGTTGGCCATATTGAGGCTTAAAATCATGGTTGCCAGTAACCTTAAGCTTTATCTGAAATCCCAGGAAACGCTTTTCCGTCCTCCACCAATGTATAAACAGTTCGCGACAAAGCAAAGCAATATTATATGTGCTTCCTAACACCGAATCTAATGCTGAGGAAGTCGCACTTTGAATCACGACGATCGGCAGTTACGTCTGCTCTGCACAAGCACCAAAATGGCGGCACACACAACAAATTCGGGGAACGGGGTGCTGATACTCTAAGCGCAGCTCATATAGTGGCTCTAGGTAAACGCTGCTCGTTTTTCTTTAATGTTTTCTGCGACTTTTGCAGACCCATTGCTAAATTACCCAAGCATATAGAAGCATGCAGGGAACGTATAGTTACACGCACTGTCGCGTGCTAACGTTGGCAGTAGCATTTTTAAGCAAAAATCTAAAACAAGTGGCAATGCGCACGTGTGTCCGCAACCGCCTTTTTGTTACGATTTCTTTAAAATCTTTAATACAGGTAAGGCGAGCGAGCGACAGCGCGTGTAACTACGTTCCCAGCCTGCTTCATGTTGCTTGGGTAATTTAGCAATAGGTCTATTGCGTATGATGAAAATCGAACGCGTGTTTCACGTGATCATTAACGTCAGGGATTCGTTCTAAGTGGTATTTGCCCAAAGTACAAAAATATTTGCACTGCAGACAGAGCTCGTCGTTCTGACATTCCCGCGCACTTTCGTCTCCCCTCTTTCTCAGTTTCTGGCCACACAGCGCTCATCTCTGTTGCCTTTTGTTGCCTGAGTCTCTTCTGCTTATGTTATGTTAGTGCGAATGCGTATTGTACGGGTAATTTTAGGCATTTTATTATTATGCACTGAGATTGTTATTGCCACCGACAGCTTAGGAAAGTCTTCCTGATTCGTTCTTCGACGTTCTTATTAGCTAATAGCCGAAACCTCATTGGATGCGATGATGAGATTCTCAAAAACAACCACGCCCTGCGTTTTTTTTTTTTTTTTTAAGGGCAGAAGAAAAGCGCACGCACAGATATAATTAGCGCTGAAAATGGGAGAGGGCAAGAGTGCCCGACTGCGACAGATCTCCAATCCGACCACATAGCCAAAAAGTTTGGAGACCCCTGCATCTATAAGGCATTCGGTCGGGTGGCCTTTGAATTGCCTGTGAATCTGAGGTATTGTGTGGCCGGTCGCGGCTGCCTCATTATCACTCTGTGAACAATTTATGAATTATCATCCTGATGGCGACAATTAGGAGCTAGCCCCGAACCGAATAACGCCGTCGAGTTTCGGTACGTGCTCCAAAGGCGCGCTTACACACTTGCCTTTGACTACGAGCGAGTGAGACAAGACTGCTTTACCACTTGCGACGGCTTACGACTGGCTACATTGCTGCCCAGCCGGTTGTAATTCGTCAAAAGAGGCTTAAAGACCGGTCTTGTCTCAGTCGGACGTTGTCAAACGCGAGTGTGTGAACGGGCCTTAAAAGTCGACGTCTAAGAAACACGCACATAAAAACTATCCTTTCAAATTCTTAACAAGACAGCGTCAACATGGAGTGCACACACTTGGGAAGGGCGTCTATGGCTATTTCGAGATGCTATACTCTGCGCCGTGTATCGCAGACCAGGAACTGCGGCCGACGCGGCACGTGGACCGTTCCAGTTGACGTAAGCGGCATCTTTGGACCGACGCAGCCAAGGGCAACTTTAGTATTGATCATCTAAGAGCCCCTTCCAGCTGGTCCGGCTTCGGAAGAGCGCCTAAAAATAAGCGCGCACTCGAGAGTGAAGTGTTTTCAAACACGGCGTTGGCGGTACTGATTGCTGGTTCCGACTTCTGTGCGCCACCATCTTGCAGCTGCAGGTGCGCGTAGATCGTCTGGTAGTTCATCCTTGCTAAGGCGTGCCCACAGCTGCACAGCTGCCAGACTGGTGCCCCAACAAAACGTTTTCCCCCACGCGGTAACCAGACTAGCTCTTTAACCGTGGCTACTTGTACGTCCACGTACAAGTAGCCACGGTTAGGGAGCTATATTCTTGTACGAGAGCGCCCAGTGATCATCAGAGCACCGAGCTCTGATTCGAAGGATTACTGGGTGGATCCAATGAAGGCTAGCTGCCTTTGTCTCCACACCCACAGTGTCCCTCCGGCGAACAAGAGCGTCCTCTGCTCCTCGCGCAGTGTCTCGCATTCGAATGCCGGGCGCCGGCGCGTTCGAATTCGTACGAACACTATCCTTCTAATCAGAGGTCGGTGCTCTGACGTCGCGCGCGCTCTCATCTCCTTCTCTCCCTCATTTTCTCTCCGTATAGGAGCGATTTCCGAATATCCTTCTGAAAAAAGCGAGGTAGACGCTGGTGTGTTTGAATTTCTACCGGATCCTGATCGCGCCATGCAAGCGTACTGTACCCGGATGTCGAGTCCTTTAGATAACGGAGCCCGGATTCTGACTGTTGTACAGGGTGTGACAATATGAGTTGGTACAGTAAAAATGAAAAGCGGGGACACCGGAGGTCTGCCACATTCCCTTTATTCGCAGTGTGGCAGCAGGTCGTATACGGCCCAGCATACTGGAAGCGCCCCAAACGGCATTTTTACCCTTTTCGGCTAGCACTCGGCTATCTCGGCTCATATTGCTGCGTGCATTATCAAGAAGATACGCTTCTCCGTTCGTCCAGAAGATTCGCGTACACTCGTACCCCGAGCGTAAACGATTGAAGGAGACCAGGATGACCTTGTCTAGTCAGCTTTGCCCTAGCTCTTTCCCGAACATTGTAGGTAGGTCGAATAATCGAGATGACGAGCATGGTAGATAAGGAGCCGAACGCCGTATTGCCGATTCATTCGCTGATTCTCTCTCGCGATAGTCAGCTGTTCCGCCGACGTACTGTCGCTTGCTGCTACCGCCGTCAACGCTCGCTGCTGCTTTCTCTTTTCGTTTCTGGCACAACTTCGCTTCGATCAAATCTTTAGTTGATTCCGTTTTTATCCTTCCTCGTCGTCTGTCATTCGTGATAATAGGGCCGCTGACTGTACAAACTACCGTATTCCAGTATCATAATTAAAAAGCTCTAAAACCAGCTTTGTCAAACCGTAGTACGATCGAAAGATGTCAAATTTTTATAAAATAAATAATTCAATTATGTTTTAATGCGAATAGCATTCTTTGGATACTTCACGCACTTTTCGTCTATGTATCTATCTATCTATCTATCTATCTATCTGGCTATCTAACCTCTTACGCCGAGGGTCGATAAATAAATAAAAAAGACCGGCGCCGGCTGGGATTCGAACCGTTGACCCTTTGATCAGCAGGCAGACGCGCTAACCACAGAGCTATGAAGGCAGTTTTTTTTTTTTTCTTTATTGCAAGATTTTGACAGTGAACAAAGATTTACAATTCACGATACATTTCACTTGAACATGTACAATAATATATTGACAACGTTAGTGAAGGCGACGATAAAACGTCGCCTGTAAGGTTTGGAGAGGCGGTGAGAATCGTTAAAATTCTCTTATCAACGACAGCTTCAAAAGGCAGGCAACCACTCCAGTTCCGGACATACTTTCTCGTACACAGCTGCTATCAAGTTTACATTTTCAATGAAATAATACCGTACGGGACGGGCATCCAGATCCGCATGACGAACTGCCATCCTACATCTCCAAATAGCATGCAGGCCCAGTAAAAATACGAGGTCATATGGGAAGGGCGTCCCTTCCACAGACAAGAAACGTATTCCACGAGCCGTGAGCGGTAGGTCTTTTTGAGAGTGCGTTGGAGCACGTCCCAGAACAGGATAGCATCCCAGCAGTCCAGGAACACGTGCTCCACGGTTTCCGGTTTCTTGCACAAAAAACAGTCCTCGCCCCATGGTACAAACATGCCCTTTTTTGCCAACCATGTCTTTACTGGCAGCGTGTTGGTATGTAGTTTAAAATAAAAGGTTTTCACAGATCCGGGAACTAGCATTCTTTTCACGCGGGAAAGCACATCACGGTCAGTACTGTCGGAGAACAAAGAGCGATACATTGGGACGGGAAACAGGCATTCAACAAGATCTCGCTTCAGACGCTTTCGTGTGATAGAGTTTAAGTACTCTCTTGAAAATCGCACACTAAGAAATTGGTATGCACAAACAACCTCTCTAAGAAAGCCCGTTACTTTGACTTCACATGTGTCACACGTCGAAACAATAAACTCGGGTAGCTCTCCGACCAACCGTACTTGGATGACAGTTCTCAGAAACGGGTCAGCCTGGTCTCGCAAAAAGAAAAACCGCGAAACCAGCTGTCGTATGAACAAATGCGACAAACTAAGTCCACCCGACTTCACGCGGCGAAAAAGGTTATCTCGTCTAGTTCTTTCCCAGGTAGACTTCCATATGTACATGGCCATCACACGGTGCATGCGTTGCAAATGCACACGAGAGCAGTGCAAAACCTGTAACAGGTACCAAATCTTTGCTACAAAAAATAAATTACACACCGTTGCCCGTGCGAAGATAGAAAATTCCTTGCCACCCCACTTTGCGGCTTTAAGACTCATCTCCTCTGTTTTGTTACGCCAGAGCTCGTTGCTTTCACGGTAATTGTTCAAAGGCACTCCCAAGTATACACCGGGCTCTGTAGACCACTGAATAGATTCAAACACACGCGGAGTGACGTCCCAGTGGCCGTGCCAGATCCCCAAGCATTTCGCCCAGTTCACAGCACAGGCTGTTTGGGCGCAGTATGATCTCGTGAGTTGAACAGCCGCTGAGACGCTCTCTCTATCACTACAGAAAATCGCAACATCATCTGCGTACGCTAATATTTTAACATCACATGCATTTAAAGAAAAACCACGTATGTTCTCACTCTTTTTGACACTTAGGCAGTAGGGCTCAAGAAATATAGCGAACAACAACGGGAAAGTGGGCACCCTTGCCGAACTGAGGATAACACAGAAATGCGTTTAGTTATTTGTTTGTTAATTACAAGACTAGTCATGCAGTTACTATAGGCCATCTTTACTCCATCAAAAATAATTTTACCCACGCCAACATGGTTTAGAATGCAAAATAGAACATCATGGGACACTCGATCAAAAGCTTTTTCAAGATCGACTTGCAACAGAGCAACTTTCCGGAAATCAGCATCACATAGTTCCAACACACTACGCGCAACATGAATGTTACTCATAATCGTACGTCCTCTGATACCGCAAGTTTGATGTTCTCCCACCACATCTCCAATAACCGATTGCATTCTTCTCGCAAGGATTTTCATTAGAATCTTATAGTCCGTATTAGCTAGTGTAATCGGCCGGTAATTTGCTACATTACGGAGTTTAATAGTGTCTTCACTTTTGGGGATAAGGACTGTGTGGGTAAATAAAAACGAAGGCGGGAAAACTTTGTTTTCATAACATTCGCGATACACTTGTAACAAAATACAAGCTAAATCTTTTTTATACTTTTTATAAAAGGCAGCACCCAAACCATCAGGGCCCGGTGATTTTCCGCCTTGCAAATCATCAATGGCTCTTTCTACTTCGGACACACCTATCGGCTGTTCTAACCATTCTTTTATTTCACTACCTATCTTTGGCAGAAGGGGCAAAAAATTTTCTGTGAAACCTTCTTCTTTTGGGACTTTGTGACTCAGTAAGCTTTCGTAGAATTCAAGAAAGGCCCGCTCAATTATGCTAGAGTCACGCGTCGTGGTACCCTGATAATCAATTTCAGTTATTTCGTTGGCGCGTGCGTATCTCTTTTCTGTGGCTAACGCTCGTTTTGTTGGTGCTTCACCCGCGAGAAACTTTTCTGCCCGGGCACGTATTATCGCACCTCTGTAGTGTTCAGTATCTATGAGCTGTAGCTTACTTTTTATTTTATTAATGTCATCTATAAATAACCCTGGGGATTTACACTCTTCTAGAACAAGCTTCTTTAAAGTTGAGCGCAGCTGCTTTTCCTCTTTTCTTTCTCGTACTTAAGAGTGGTTGATCTTTCTATGGCGTCCATTTTAACTGCTCGTTTAAATTCTTCCCATTCTCTAGTCATCTCGCTCCCGCAGATGTTCCCTAAATTTTCAATCCTTGTATTTATCTTGTCGTTAAACACCTCGTCGTTAAGGAGCTTGTAGTTCATTTTCCAGTTGTGCCAATTAAATTGGTGTCGGTCTTTTCTTTTTGATCCTAACCCGAAAGTGACGAGGCAGTGGTCGCTAAAGCACACCTGCTCGACACTATAGTGGTCACACAGCGGAATAAGCTCAACTGACACGTATGCTCTGTCTAGCCGTGCGTGGCTGCTTCCTTGGAAATGTGTGAACTGCACGCCCTTCGTGCCCGTTCCGCAATGTGCTACGTCCTCCAAGTAATGCTCATTAACCAGTTCATTCCAGACATCGCCACTGCTATCCCTCCGGCGACCATGAGGGGTCCTGTCTTCTGGAGCACATGTACTGTTAAAGTCCCCCACCACTACAAGCAGTCGTTCGCACTTTAAATATTCCGCTATACTTTCAAAAAATTGGCATCGTTCCGACTCTACGGTCGGTGCGTAGATACAGATTATACGAAGCTTTTGATCTGAAAATGCAAACATCACAATACACGACTCTCCCATCTTCACGCGAAGCAACATTCTCAACAATAATACCTAAAGAATTTTCAAAAAGATGCATACACCTCCCGACCTCCCTACCGCATGGCTTACGCATACATCGTATC
>JAZHYW010012311.1:0-45672 GCA_037355805.1 Ixodes ricinus
TTTTGTAGCATACTAAGGGGTTCACATTGAACGCTGCATCCGTGCTATTTAGGAGCACGGTGATAGTGTGACGCTCTTCTTGATGAGAAAAACACACGCGAGAAAATAGTTTCCGGTGCAGCCCAGAGTACTGACTCCTACGGAAGATGGCTGACATACTGACATACGGAAAGATGGCTGCTCCGGCGTGCTGCACACAGTAGTTTGCGACACATGCTTTGGATCTCGTATACATCGCGTCATTCTGGTGGGCTCCGCCCAGTTCAGGCAGATACGAGGAAAACTGAAATTTTTTTACGTTTAAGCTGTTCTTGGAATACTAAGCTTTTGTAGCGTTCCCCGAAAGACGTCAAATATCTTGTGCTCAAATGCCGGAACCATGCAAGGTGTCTAGCTTTTATAGATAATTATTTTGTTCTCAAGAGTCGTTACTTGCTGCTCCTTTGGGCAAAAACTGCGCTGCGGTTCAATGAGGTGAGGGTTGCCGAGAGTCGGTGTGAATTTGTTTGTTATTTCGAAGTGCTTTTTGAGCAAAGATCTTGCTTCGAACACGAACAAAGCCTTCAGAGACGAACTGAATGAAGCTCGGGAGGGCGTCGTTTATTTGGTGAACAAACCCTCTATTCCGTACTGGGAGCAACCGAAGCTAAAAAAGCCGTGAATGAGCAGGTACAATTTTTTTAAATCGGCGTTTGACAGTTTTTTAGGTATCGATATAATCGCAACATAACTGAAATGATAGTATCCAAACATCGTAAAGTAATCAGGTTCGAGCACCGCGTACAAGCCACCGGTTGCACCACTGGTGGGCTCCCTCGACCTTGCTGTTCACAGGAGAACTGGGAGGAAAGTGTCTAGGGCACTTTCTTCCCATTTCTGACCATTTGAAGCATGCAATCGTCGATTTATCTCGCCTTTCTTAGCATTTTCTGTCACAGCCACCGACGTGGTGAAATATGTTTGTTCGACGTAAATCTGAATGAGTGACTTTTTATACGTGGAACCAAAATATGCTGACACCTTCAGGCTAAACTGCTTCTAATGTAGAAAGAAGTGCACGATGAGATTAGCTACTCATGCAGTGTGCTGGTACGCATATTGCAGCTATGGATACTGTTTCACTGGAAAATATGTTTTGTTTCGCTACAGTTCGTGTCATCAAACATTGCAGCACATCATACCTACGACAGACGGTGGTGCCTGCCTTGTGCTGAGGACCTTCCACGGTGACCTGGGCAGTTACCATGCTTGTGAGCATGGGTGCTCCCATTACCTTGCCAAGGTAACCTCTAGACTTGGGCAAGTATCGCCTCATATGCAATGCCAAAACTTCCCTTTGCGAGAAAGGTCATAACCAAGCTGCACCGGAGCCTGCCTGGCTACCCCTAGCGTGACATGCAGCAGCGTCACTATAAGTGGCATTCCGTGTTTCCAGAATGAATCCTTTGTGGCATTTGGAGGGTGTTTTCTGGAGCTTACCTTTGTCAAAAATTCTGTTTCTCAAAGCTTGTTTTGATTGAATTCTCAGTTTTTCAGAATAATTCATATATTAAATTTGCTTGCTGATTTTCCCGATTCTCAGAAGGTCAAAAGAGACAGAAATAGTAACCAGACACAAGTGTATTAATTAATTTGTAGTCTCTACGATTACGAAGGACTTGCCTGTGCCTGGACGAGGTTTCTTGAGCTGAATGTGGCGGTGTGTCTCTAGATGCTCCACAACTCCCAGTGCACTCTAGTTAACACCAACTCTCCCACGACAAAACTTGCAAACCAGGGTTACTTATCTTGATGTCAATACATTAAGCTATCAGTCTCATCAATTCGGTCGCTGAAAAACTTTGTTTTCCACCCACCTTTCTAAAGGCTGCCTGACATACTTGCTACTCACAGCCGCAGGTGCCACAGGAACGTGCTGCGCGGCATGGCTGTGCGGGGTGAAGAGTGAAATCTAGAAAGTTCCGCCGCCTTCGCTCGTCCCGCAAAATCTGCGGCCTAATGGCTTCCTTCATGATAGAAACTGTACCCGTCATCACGTTACGAAGCCCAACTGGTTTGTTCTAGACTCTTACTTACATGGCTAGCACAACCACATCAGATAACAGAATGGAACATATTTCTTTCGTGCTGCTCAGCAGACGTAGGGGTTCCGCAGGCTTCATTTGTCGCCATTGGAAATTCTTCTGATCAGTTGGAAACAAGTACTGCCAAAACACAACCCCTTCCCACCCCCGACGTCACATATACTGATGTCACATAGACTAATCGAACACAACTACAACATAAACAGAATCACTTCCGGACATTTAGGCATACATTGCCAAGATTGCAGATGTCAAGCAGAACTGAAAGAAACTGCACCGTAATAAGTAAAAATAATAATAAACTAATCAGGGAAATTATTGAAGCCGAAAAGATATCGAGGTTAGAAGAAAACTGTGTCACTAAACCTTGTCTAAATTTATCAGAAAAAAGAATTAGATTATCTTGCATCCAGATGAAATAAAAAATAACAAAGAAATGTCTTATTGTTTAAAAAGACAGGTGCAGATAAAGAAGAAAAAATACAAGTCTGAGTTGCAAGTCAGTGCTGCGTGAATGTCTCTTCCTTTTGTGTGTGCCTGTGCCTGGTTGCGAATTTCTCGCGCTGTGGAAAAGTATGCAACACCAGCTCGCCCAAACCTCCTTCTCAACATATTTTTAGTGCTGCCAGTAGAAACTTTCACTTTGAAAATGCGATGAGGACCGAATTTGAAAATTAAATGTCGCCAAACAATTGTTTGCGGACGCAAGGTTTTGGTTACGAGGTCAGTCATATCTACTGGTGTGTTTAGCCAATTTTGAGGCAAATTTGTGACCTTGAAAAAAATTAAGGTGTACTGCTACATTCCTCTTAGCCTCCTGAAGAGGTAAATCATTGGATTGAACCCCTACCACATTGTTTTGTCTCATAACTGATGCAGGTATCTTTTTTTTTCTTCAACTCAGTTCGACGTAGGAGCTGCCAAGGCGTCCTGTCCCTTTCACGTGAACAGTGGCCAGCACTGGAAGAAGAAGCAATCTTTGGACTGCTGTAATCCATTCTTTGGGCAAGTGAATAAATTACTTTGCAGCAGAGACCTGGTGTTTGCACAGCAGCTCCACAGAACAAACAACACAAACACAAATGTTTCTGTGCCCAAAGCCTTCGTAGCTGCTTGAACTTATTGATTTGAGCTCGCAGGTTGGCAATGTTAAGGCAAGATGCAGATATAGTTAACGTCTCTCTAAAAAATTGGGGGCACCGTATGCTTGGATGTCTAACTTGATAAACTTGGAACGTCCAGCCGAATTGAAACAAGGATCTAGCCGAACTGAAGCATGCAGCCGAACTGAAACTTGTAGCCGAACTGAAGATTTAGCCAAACTGAAGCGTCCAGCCGAATTGAAACTTCTAGCCGAACTGAAGCGTCCAGCCAAATTGAAACTTCTAGCCGAATTGAAGCTTCTAGCCGAATTGAGGATGTAGCCGAACTGGAACGTGCAGCCGAATTGGAACTTCTAGCCGAATTGAGGCATTAGCCGAATTGAGGCTTCAGCCGGATTGGGACGACACCGTGCGCGTGAGGGGGTTAGTGTGAACGAAGGATTTACAAAGCTGCGGCATGCTTCTCCCTCAAACTCCGGCCCTGAATGCCTCTTTGTCTACGCACTGGGGCATCCCCGCGGCATCCCAATCCCAGTCCCAACTCTTAACAAAACGGACATTCCACAGGAGACTGTACATACAAAGGGAGTTGACCCTCGTTTTCACACAGCTCCGCAAAAGCTCTATTTTTTTTCCGTTCGGAAAAACAAGCAAATTCCATTTCATCGTCATTTCCAGAAAAAATAAAAGGTGTGTGCGGGGTGGGGGGGGGGGGGGGGGGGGGGGGGGTACTTGTGGAAAAATAAATAGTAACGGTTACAAGTAATTTTTATTACTTCAAAAAGTAATCTGATTACTCTTCTGATTACTGCACTAATCAGAGTAATCAGCTGATTACAAAATTACCCCAGAAAGTAATCGATTGCAATGTAATTTGATTGCTTGTAATGCGTACGGTACAAGTCTGGTTACGCCCATTTTGTTTTTCGCAGTTACTGCCAACTATACCCTAGTTACAGGGCCCTCTTAACCGTAGTCAAGTGTGACTGAGGTCATGCTTAAACCAGAATGAGTTGCTGGGCGAGTTGGTTAAACGGCGCCAATAAGGTAAGGAGCGAGGGAGACCAACAGGGAAGGAAAGAGCGGAAAAATGCTTAAATACGGGTGAAGGGTTCCCAAACGGGCATCCTAAACGTTAGTTACGTTTAAATGTATAGCAATTACTGCCAACTATACTTTATTTGCGAAAACCCTTAACTGCCGCTTAAGTGTGACTGAAGTCTGACTTAAATGCAGTTAAGGGCGCCCATATCGGGGATGCTAAAACCTCAGTTATGCTTAGACTTTTAGCAGTTATTGCCAACTCTACCCTGAGTTACTCGGGCACCCTTAGCCAGTGTTGGAGTGAAGTACATCTTAAAAGTGCCTAAAGTTAAGTACAAAGTAAAAAAAGAGAAGTGATGTACTTAAAGTAGAAGTACTAGAGATACACTGGGTGAAATTATTGCTTGAAGTAAAGTATTATAAATATAATGCACTTTCAAAGTAAAGTACAAGTACTTTTTAACTACAATCTTTAAAGGGGCCCTGCAATCATAATTAAGCGTCTACCTTTTTTGCGGTTTCCACGTCTCTTGGGGTTCGGGCAAGCCAGCGGGCACGGAGAAAGTCACTAAATATCAGTGCGTCATATTTTAACCGGACGACGCGGAAACCTCCTCCACCGACGGGGGCGACCCGCGGTACCGAAAGCGCGCGTAATGTGACGTCTTAGGTCCTGGGCTTACTACTGGTCAGAGCCGCTAAAAGCTTCTTCTTAGTCGAAATACAAAATATAAGGGGCGCGAACCGTTTCAATTATTTGTAAAAGTAGTTTTTGTTCAGCATTTGAGATCAGAAAAGAAACAAATGCAGTTTATAAAGTACGGAAACAAGAAATGATCCGTCGACATACCCGCCACCAATCGGTGGAAAAGGCGGCGCCTACTAGAAAGGAGTAGTGGGATCAGGCGCCGACACGGAAAGGTCCCGGATGTACGCGGCGGCGCTGCGGCCGTAGGGACCGAAGGACCCGGCCGGCTCTGAGCGTTCCCAAGGCCTTCGGTGAGCAGCTTTGTCTTGCGGTTTGGCCGTTTCGCGGTATGGCAGCGCGAAGTGGCGCCCATTCTGAACTGATCTTTACCCCGTGTTTGCTGTCGTTTGTGGCCAATGAAGTGTCATGCCGAATTTGTGTTTAATCGCGCAGCAAATGCAATGAGAGCCGCTCTAGCTGCCCGCTACATACAGCCTATCCAGAACACGCTTTAGTGGCGCCCTCTCGCGCCGTCGACACGGAGTACGGCAGCCGTGAGCGCTCGCTCAGCTCACCACCCCTCGTCTAGTTCACGGCCACTCAAGCAACCAAGGACGTCATGAAGGAGGTTATTTTTTGCTTGTTTTTGTAATTTTGATTTGCCTATAACTTCTAAAATAAATCGAAATTCGAGAAAAGAAAAGTGTCATTAAGTTACTACGTTCAGTGCGCTCAGGTTTGGTGCAAATAAAAAATTAGTAAAAAAGCCATTGCAGGGCCCCTTTAATGATGCCCTTTCATTCCACTATTATACTGTCACTTTTTAACTGGTATGCCTTGCCCCAGGGGCAAACGGGAGTGCGTCACTTATTTTTGGAAACTGAGGCGAAAATTGTCCAGAGAGTAGTTATTTTCGGAAAAGGCGCCAAACTAAAAATCCCAACAACTTCTGAGTTTGGCGAGGCTTGCACTGGCTTGTTGCACCAAGGAGGTTAAATGTACGAAGAGAGGTCTTGACGTCTGCCCCGTGGTGTCCCCAAGCTACTCTCTCGTGAATGCGTGTCTTCTCCTTAACGAAAAGCAGTGAGTGTGCAGGCAGAGCTGGTGACAAATAATCATAATATGACACCTGGGACTGTGGTGTGAAAAAATTAAGGAGCTTTGAAGTCGAAGGAAAAGACAACACAGGAGAATGTATCAAAACATTGAGACGCGCTCTCCTTTGTTTTCAATTTTCTATCGACTTTAAATTTTTCTTAATTTTTTCGCACCATAGCCTCCAGTGTTGAACTATAATTAATTGTCCTCTCCTAATATTTTTAACCTCCTCGCTTG
Organism: Ixodes ricinus; assembly: GCA_037355805.1. Classification (NCBI taxonomy): domain Eukaryota; kingdom Metazoa; phylum Arthropoda; class Arachnida; order Ixodida; family Ixodidae; genus Ixodes; species Ixodes ricinus. The sequence continues at coordinate 6,255 of JAZHYW010012311.1, forward strand.
CGTTGACCAAGCGCAGAGTAGCGGAGAGTTCGGAAAGCTACGGGAAAGCCGCCTTCCATAGGTATCGGAGCGATGCGTCGTCTGCTTTTGTTTGTAGTGAGAGTAGAATATCCCTCCTAGAATTTCTACAGAGTTGACGAAGCATCATTTTGTTATACAAATTTAACAAGACCCGATTTCGGGAATGTACTTTGAGGTCGGGAGTTGTACTTTCGTCTAGAAAGTACCAGAAAAAAAATACTTAAAGATAAATACAAGAACATACTTACGAGAATGTACTTCAAGTCAAGTACACGTTTTCTGAACCTACTTAAAGTAGTATTTTAAGTACTTCCGAACACTGCCCTTAACCGTAGTTAAGTGTGACTGAGGTCACACTTAACTACAGTGAGTCAAGTTTGACTGAGGTCAGACTTGAATGCGGTAAAGGGTGCCCAACGGCATCCTAAAGCTCATTTAGGCTTAAATGTTTCACAATTACCACCAACTACACCCAAGTTACACGGAAAACTTTATCCGCAGTTCGATGTCACTGAGGTCAGACTTAAATGCGGTTAAGGGTACTTGACGGGCCTCCTAAGCCTCAGTAACGCTTAAATGCCTAACAGTTACTGCCAACTATACCTTATTTACACGTGAAACCTTAACCGCAATTAAGTGTGACTGAAGTCGGACTCAAATGGTGTTAAGGGTGCCCAACCGGTTATCCTAAACCTCAGTTACGCTTAAATGTTTAGCGGTTACTGCCAACTATATTCTAGTTACATGGGTACCCTTAACCGTAGCTTAAGTGTGACTGAGGTCGGACTTCAATGTCGTTAAGGGTGGCCAACTTACATTGTAAACCTCAGTTACGCTTAAATGTCTAGCAGTTACTGCCAACTATACCCAGTTACACGGGCACATTTAACCGCAGTCAGGTGTGACTAAGGTCACACTGGAATGCAGTCAAGGGTATTTAACGTTCATCCTAAATCCCAGTTACGCTTAAATGTATAGCAGTTACTGTCAACTATACCTTACACGGAACCCTTATCCACAGTTATGTTTGACTGAGATCAGACTTAAATGCGGCTAATGGTGCCCGACGGGCATCCTAAACCTTAGTTACGCTTAAATGTTTAGCAGTTACTGCTAACTATACCTCAGGCTACACGGGCACCCTTAACCGCACTTAAAAGGCCTCTGACACGCCAAAAATTTTTTTTTCACGCTAGGCGTTGAAATGGCATATCAGGACATCACAAAAAAAATATTTCAATATAGAGTTGCGTAGTTTTTTTTATAAAAAATAGAAATACGAGGCCCAATTCAAAGTTCCCGCCGTGCACTGTGACGTAACAGTGTACCGCAAGGTGTCGGGGCGGTCAGAAGGGAGGCATCGACCTACGTCACTAAAAGTGGGTTCACCGGAAGTCTCGTGAGTTTCACTCCTCGTGCTCTCCGCGACCGTGCCTAAGATTTGTTTTGTTTTTGTTTTGTTTATTCTGCTTTTTGTACGAGCGATTGTAGAAAACGAAGTTTCAGTTCCACTAGCTCTTTATCGCTGCACCGTTGGTTCGTTTGCGTGCTGTAAAATTTGAGGACGAAGAGTCAGTGGATCGACGTGATGGAGGTCAATGATGAAAGCGTTGCGAGTACAAGCCAGTGTACGAGTGCATGCCGTCAGTCCGATTATACAGGGCTATACTGGGCGCAAAACAAGCTATCAAGTTTTGAAAAAAAAATTTAGAACGCTCGCAGAAATTAGGATTGCTAGCATACGACACGCCCGATCGCATTGCTGAAGATTCAGACACCGAGGTCGTTGAATCATCGGATACTCTCCAGGCTAAAGATGCCTGCCGTCTAAAGAATACGAACTGGTTTGTGTACCAAGTACAAGTAAACGTCCAGCACAAAGTACGTATTTGTCTAGAACATGAGTAGAACTTGTTTACAAGGTGCGAATGCGGCCGATGTATGTCTCTCGGAAATGCATGCAGTGTGATCTCTTCTTCAGTTTGCTGAAATACCGGGACAGTCCCTCACACAGCACCTTCTAGGCATTGTAGTTAATCACGTCAATTCACTGACTCCGCTTCTTCTACCTTTACAGCAACATTAAGCGATGAAAAGCAAATAAAAGAAACCTTGTCTGCTTGGATCGCTCGTGGAGATGCAAAAAATAACAAAAATATAAAAAAAAATATTACACGCGCTCGCGGTAAGCACGAGGAGCGATACAACTCACGTGACTTCCGGCGAGGCCTCCCTTCTGACCGCCCCGACACCTTGCGGTACACTGTTACGTCACAGTGCACGGCGGGAACTTTGAATTGGGCCTCGTATTTCTATTTTTTATGAAAAAACTACGCAACTCTATAGTGAAATATTTTTTTTGTGATGTCCTGATATGCCATTTAAACGCCTAGCATGAAAAAAAAATTTTTTTGGGCGTGTCAGAGGTTTTTTAAGTGTGACCGAGATCAGACTTAACTGCGGTTAAGGCTTCCCATGGCTACCTAACCATCAGTTACGTTTAGATGTTCAGTAGTCACTGCGAAATATAACTTGGTTTCACTCGAACCCTTAATCGTAGTGAAGTTTGACGTCGGTCAAACTTTCCTGGGGTCAAGGAGCACGGTTTAACAATGATATTAGTAGTTCCAGGTGTGCAAGCAGTCACGGGACATGGAACCACCGTTTATCGGGCGAGAAGTAAAAATAATTTTAAAGATTGTGTTATATTTATTTTTAATCTCCTTTATTTTTAATTACCGTCATTGAAAAAAAACCTAAAACTAAGACGAAAAAAAAAAGCAGACAGAACGGCACATAATATTTTTTTTATTTGTCCCAGTTTTAGGTTTTCTTTCAATGATGTTTTCAAACCAGCTTTCCTGCGTACTCCTTGCAACGCTGACGCACTGGCACGAAAACATATTCCCGTTCTGGGGTTCGCTGAACACTCTTTAGTTGTATACACTATTTGATAAAAGTGAGAAAATCATTTCATGCTTCTTTTAATATAGCATTGGAAAATATGAAAAGAAAAAGTGCTTCGTGTGTGTTCACGATGCTCGATGCCGAATGCGCGTGAAAGGAGCTTTGACAGGCTTGCAATTACATCTTTCTTCCCGCACTAGCCGGGACATGGCGGCGCCCAGATGCCCTACTTTAAAATGCGAGGATTTCACTCAATCTGTTTAAACCCTCGAAAACTTTAGCGGCCTCGACGGGCACTTTGAGCCGACACCGTTCATCGTAATCGGCTTGACCCGGGCTTTGTGAAGTGGGAGAATGATTGATCCATCAGCCTCCCCCCCTCCCCCCCCCCTCATTTATTTAGTTATCGGTTTTAAATTAATTATTTCGGCGCTAACTCATTACAAACCGGTCCGTCTTTTTCATTTTATGTAAAAAGAGTTTTTGGACACTACGCTGTCAGAAGTTCAGTCCCATTAGGGCCGAGTGCAGACGCATAAGCACACATTTTGGGTCCGATTTCATTTTTCTTTCTAATCTGAGAGGACGTCTTCGAGCTCTTTTGTCGAAACTTCTTTTCGGCGTTCCACAATCTCGAGGAAATTACGATTTACGAGTCGCCGTAATTGACTCGAACTGTATGGATTCGCGGCACCGTTCTAAAGATTTTTTTTTTGTTTTTATCTACGTGTGCAGTTTTTTTTTAATTTAGCTTAGCGTAAAGCGATAGAATGCTTAATAACGATAATTACATTTTTTTTTTCACGGTTGCGGTTTAGTGTTTAGACGCTAGGCGTGGTTTAATTTTATATTTTGCGCTCTGAGAGGAACCTGCACGTTTATTTTTCCGCGATGCGCCCGGAAGACCAATCAGCGGCTTTCCTTTAATCAATTTGACAGTTGAGATGTGCGATAGGTATCATGCTCAGACGACCGCGCGGTTTAAGTGCCAAGAAAGGCGTCCACCTTTTCTTCTGGTTGGAGGTGGACGATTGAATTCCGAGTGCATCGCAGAACCCTCTCGTATTGAGGAGCTCATGAGAGCGTTTAATAAAACGATGATAATCGACGTTCTAAATATGTCAGATAATGCGCAGGAGAGACATGCAAAGTCTTGTGTATTAATTGAAAACGAGAATGTTGGTGAACAGACACGGAAACACGAACGGATGAAACATAGAGGACGGGGACGGAAACATAACTTGTTTCTTCGAAGAAGAACCGTTTCCGTCGCCATCCTCCGTGTGGTATTTTTTCATGTATTCGTAAAGGTTTTGTCGATTTGCGTTGCGACGATGCCAACAGGACGCCATACGCGTATTAAGCCGCGGTCACACTGCGAGTGCACCATAAAGAAGACAGTCATGCAGACGCTATCTGAGGCGTTCCTCCTACGACGCTCCTGCCATGAAATTGCTCATTCAATAACTGTCTGCAGACAAACTTGTTTCGAACATGCTCGGGCTGTGTCCGTATATGACTGTGGAGGGATAAGCTCGGAGCTCGCCACGCCACACGTTTTATTGGGCTCTCAGTGAGCATAGTAACGTGGATGCTTCCCGGTTTCAGCAAAGGAACCCAGCGAGGTGCATATATTTTTATTTATTTTACTCTTAGTGCCGAAACATTGTAGAAGGGATGGGCCTTACAAAAACAATATATACGAAAAAACAATGACGCTATAATCAACATGAAATAATATACATAAAAGAAACACTTGATTTTGGTATTAGAAATATTATACAACATTACTAAGAGCTTCGCGAAAGCGATCACCGTCCGTGATGCTTACTAAAAAGGCAAGCAAGCGATTCCATTTAAGGCTGGTTTTTGGAACGAAAGAATATGAGTAGGTTACCGTGTTTTGATAAGGTATGTCTACTCTATGACAATAATCGAGACACTGTAAAGTAAAATACAAAACAAAAAAAAGATTTTTCGAGCATTATCAAAGCAATTATTATGATGAAAAATGTCACGAAAGAGACAGGCGAGATAGTTTTCTGCAAGTGAAGAGGGAAGGAAGTTTAAGGGATGACTTCGTGTTAGTTACGCTGGCAGTGCGCTGATAATTTGAAAGAATAAAGCGGACAGAGTGATTCTGCACAGCTTCCAAGTTATTTATTAGCTTGACGTGGCCAGGATCCCAATGTGGATGAAGCATATTCAAGGTTCGAGCAAACATATATAGCATACAACTGTTTCTTTTCTTTTCTGTGATGACGGTGCGAGAAAGAAGTTTCTTTTTATTTACCCGAACATTCGAGTGTCTTTATCTGTTACGTTAATGTGATGTTGTCATGCGAGATCATAGGTTATATCAACGCCAATATATTTATATGTGAGAACGGGATCACGCAAGCGATCATTGAGAAACAAATTCGGACAAGGTAATTGGTCACGTGAAACTCTCATTGACTTGCATTTTAAAACATGCAGATCCATATTCCACAGAGCACACCAAACAATAACGTTATTAAAGGGATACGTCAACAAAATTTAAAATATACCCGTCGTGTTCAGAAATAGGCTGAATATGATCCACAATATCCGTTAATGACAATCGCACGTTTGTATTTTGAGCCTGATGGCTGTATGTTTTGTTATAAATGGCCCACTCTGGCAAGCGCTCGGAGAAGAGCCAGCGGAGTGCATGTCACATCCGACGCATTTGTGACGTAGTTTGTCTCGGGACGAGCAAAGCTGTGGCACGAGGCTGACGTCGACAAGGCGATTGCAAGCAGCGTATCTGACCGCCGCCATGTCTCTGCTCCTCTGGGCAAGTGGGTGCAATTACAAGCTTGCCAACGCTACGTTCACGCGCACGCTGCACATGCACCAGTGAGGCTATAGTTTTAGGCGAGACACGCATCGTCACTACATGTCAATGTCCCTAGACGGACATTTGAAGCGAGACTTTAGCGAAATCCACCAGGTGCTCTTTGCTAATCGTTTAATTTGTTTTAAAATTCTTTTTCGTATCTTTTTTGACAAGATATTGGCATGTCCGATGCAATACTGCTTCTTTGAACACGTACAAATCAAAAAAAAAAAAGACGCCGAAATTTCGTTGTATTTTCTTTAACGGTCAGTTTGAAAGGTTAGAATGTTAGAATCATTGGTCATTTTATGGTAGACAACGCAATCATCAGCAAACAGACAAAGGTTAGAAGATATACAAGTAGGTAAGTCGTTAGTGTAAATAAAACAAAGTAATGGACCCAAAACAGAGCCTTGGGGTTCACCCGAACCGACGGGTACCTCAGGTGAGTCAGATTCGTTAACAGTTACGCATTGCGTGCGCTTGAAAAGAAAATCTTGAATCCACTGAAGAATCGAACAGTAAATGTTTAGGCACCGCAGTTTTACTATAAGAATCTGATGGTTAACCCTATCGAAAGTTTTTGCGAAGCCCAAAAATATTCAGTCGGTTACATGGCCTTAATCAAGATATCTGTGCAAGTCGTTAGTAAATAAAAGCAGTTCCGTTTTGCAGGAGATAGATTTACGGAAGCCATGCCGAGAATGGTGAAAAACTGATCGGATTTCAGAAAGTTAACCCGATGTGTGAAAATGACATGTTCCAATATTTTACAAGGTACCGAGGTAAGAGAAATTGGATGATAGTTACAGGGATTATGAGTGTCGCGAAACTTATGAAGTGGAACAACTTTGCCTGTTTTCCACTCTTCGGGTAAACAACCATCGTTAATACACTTAGTGAAAATACAATTTAAGATTATAGAGATTTATCCACTTGTCTTTTTTGGCGAAAACTTCGAATGAATAGCATCAATACCACAAGACGATGATCGCTTTAGCTTATTTATGGTTGCTCTAGTTCCAGCAGAGTCAAGAAGGATTGAGTCCATCGGAAAGAAATTCGCCTTCGGCGAACAAAGGACAGTTGCTGACTAATGAATTAGTAAATGAGCGAGTGAAAGTATCGTTCAGCAATAAGGCGCATAGGTGGTTTGGAACAGGGTCACCCGATTGGTCGACAAGGGATAGAATTTTGTTATTGCTGTACCTTGCAGTATTCCAGAAGCGTTTAAGGTTAGTTTATTTATTTATTCAAAATACCTCAAAGGCCGGTCGGCGTTACATGACGGGTGACTATACAGTCTGATTAGCATAGATAAGGAATGGCAGTGAGCACGCCGACTCCATCCAAACAAGAATACACAGCTACGCGCATCAAAATAAACCAAACATTTGCACAGCAGGGTGTCATAAATCACATAATACCTACAAAAAAATAATAATAACACACCCGTCCGTTAACATCTCAAGTAATGCAAAATATAGCTACAGTGCCCAGTTCACAAGGAAAGAACATCGTTACACATTTGTAATTATCTAAAATATATGTGGTTAACTCTGAACGAAAAGGTGTTGGATCGGAAAGTGAAACAACGGCCTCGGGAAGATCATTCCAGAGCTTGATGGCACGTGTCAGGGAAGAAGTGTTGAATGATAATGACGTCCCAAAGGTGCGTTTAAAACTCTTAGTGTTAAAGTTACGTGATTCCTTGTTCAGGGGTTCCAGATGCGAGAACCAAGACCCACCTGGGCTGTGGCATGATCGGTGAATTAAGCATAGGAGAGAAATGTTACGTCGAGTTTCCAGCAGCAAACAGATTTTGCTTTATTAGTGACACGCTGTCGAAACGCGAATATCATGACGAAATAAAACGGGCAGCTCGGTTTTGAATGGGTTCGATTTGATTAATTAGGCAGTTTTGATGAGAGGCCCAGATAGTGGAGACGCACTCTAATTTCGGGCAAACATAGGTTTCATGGGATAATTTGCGGTGGTGAGAGGGCGCAGATTCCAGATTGCGCTTCAAGTAACCGAGGGTACGGGACGCTTTAGCGGTTATTGTGTTAATGTGGGAAACCCAAGAAAGATTAAAAGTCAGTTCAACACTGAGGTACTGAGAAGCAGAAACAACGGTGATGGGCGAATTGTTGAGTGAATATGCGAAGTCTGAATTCGTGCGTTTAGGGGTGAAGGAAACAAGTTCACATTTTGTTGTGTTAAGGGTTATTTGCCATCTGTGGCACCAGTTAACTACCCGATCAATATCACTGCAGAGATGTAAGTGGTCGTCAGGGTTGTTGATCTTCCTGTACAGTACACAATCGTCAGCAAAAAGACGTGCACAGGTTGTTAGTGTCTGCGGAAGATCATTAATGTATAATAGAAATAGAAGAGGACCAAGGGCAGTACCTTGCGGCACCCCGGAGGTTACACCGGCAAGCTCCGAGTAAAAATCACCTAAAGTGTTAAGTCGTCAATGCGAAGTGAGGAGAGCTTAGATATTAGACGGCAGTGCGGCATGCGGTCGAACACTTTGGAGAAGTCTAAGAAAATAGCGTCCGTCTAGGTGTTTAATTCCATGTCCCTATGTATATCGTGCGTGAATTCAAGGAGTTGGTTGTCGGATGAGAATCCTTTACGAAGTCCGTAATCGTATTTGAAAAAAAGTTGTTTTGTTCAAGATGGGATCTGACATTTGAGAAAATAACATGTTCCAATAGCTTTGAGACAGTACTTGTTAAGAGGTGGATCAGTAATTGTTTCGTGAGCTTTTACTGCCACTTTTAAAAATGGAACGATCTTTCCGATCTTCCAGTCAGAAGGGATGGATCCGGTAGATAATGATTGTTCAAAAAGTAAGCAAAGTATATTTGATGATACCTCAGCAGTGTTACGCAATATTTTAGAGGTAATGTTTTCAGTGCCCGCTGATGTTGAATTCATAAGGTTATTAATAAGTTTTCGAATCAGTGCAGGCGAGATTGAAATGGGTTCCACAAAATGGTAGTCTAGCTCTGGTACAAACGGAATATTACTTAGGTCCTCATGTGTGAAAACACACGTAAAAATATTATTGAGGACCATTGGGCAGCTCGCGTCGGGTACGAGTTGGTCAGAATCACTAATAAGGGAAATCTTATCATTAAACTCGGTTGGCGACAAATTTTGCCAGAACATAGTTAGATTATTTTTAGGTAGAGCAGGTAGATCACAATTAAAGTACTTTTTCTTTGAGTCTTCTAGAAAGGCAATATTATCTTTTTCGCAGCTATAGTACCTGGCCCACAATGCATCCGAGTTGGATTGTTTTGCCTTTTGGAATAGTCTTCTTTTTATCACCAAGCGTTTTTAGTCCTTTATGGGAGGTACCCTGCAGGTGTGATACAACCAGCGGCGTAGACTTTCCATTCTCCCGGAGAGAAGGGGGGGGGGGGGGCTGCGCGTTACCTTTTTGCCAGAACTGGAGATTGAAGCCAACGAAAGCACGCTGGGATTCCATTTCCAATGTATTTTGTCAATAAAGGCAACGTGGGCGTTATTTTGTTTACATGCCACTGCTAGAAGCTCGTTACATGGCACGTAAACAGCGTCGCGGTAAGGATCATGGCCCGGGCAGGGGGGCACGAGCGCCGTTGCCCCCCCCCCCGAAGTTTACGCCTATGGGTACAACAGTGACATTTTTGTTCACTTGTCTAGCCTTCAAAGTGGAGTTACAATGCCTTTTGTTTAGTAAGGTCTCAGCCGCTGCAGTCAGTAGGTACGGTGGATAGCCAGCAGTCCGGAGTCTAGAAGATTGTTTATTTAAGCTTGCACAGTATCCCACATAACCTGAAGGAAGTGGGAAGTCGCGTGGGAGTTGAGGTGTTGTTCTGAGCACCAAACAAGCGGGCCGAGCTCTGCAGAAAAGTTAATTCAGATGTTAAAAATAAGATTGGGTGCGCTAAAACAACAAAATCAATTTGTGGCTTGTGTGCAAGGAGTGGTCTATTCCATTCCGTTATCTTGCGGCCGTCGTTATGTCGGTCAAACAGGAATATGCGTCAACGATCGGCTCAGAGAACACATATATAACGTTTGTAAAGTTGTGTCCGGTCACCTCGGGGTGCACTGCAGAAATTGTGGTTGCATCCCTGTCTTCGACAATTGCCAAGTGCTTTTTAAGAATAAGGACTGAGTCACGCGTAAAATTATAGAAGCTCGTGACATCGCGAGACCGGTACCAAACTGTATTAGCACCCCGTTGCTCGTGCTTTCAGAGGAAGAGCAGCAGTACTTGAAGCGAGGAGGGCAAGCCAGGGACGGTGTTGTGTTGAACGCGTGATATGCATTTTTTTTGTGTTTTTTCTTGATTTATCTTGTGTGGCATGTATGCTATGTATACCGGATGCTAACATAAATAACTCTTCAGTTGAGAGTCTGCGCTGTGTCCTTTCGGTTACCTTTCACTATCGTCTTTGCTTTGTTTTGTTTCTAATTACGTCTGCATTATAACTAGCACAGATTTCTACGTTAAACACCTTCTACGGTCACGCTACGGCGCAGCTCCCGGCCGTCCAGCGGCGCTTGCAGCCAATTATGTGCCAGTGCCGCCTTGGAACCATACGTGCTGTCATGCCTCACTGGAGAAGCCGTAAGGCTGCATTGCCACTGGTGTCTCGAATCGAGTCCGGCCGTCGCAGGATTCAAGAGCACAAAGGATAAGCAGCGTTCCATATCCCGTCAGTGGTGAGTGACGCTAGTGGTTTCTTCGTCTGCTACTCGCGCATTTTTCTTTATAAATTCTACTACGCGTGACAAGTGCCGTCACTGAACGCCACTTACTTCCTTCGATATGTGTCGAGAACAATTTTGCGGTCAAGGCGCTCCCTCGGAAAGCGGATTCAGTTCGATATTTCTCCGCATACTCCTATCGAAGTTCATATTTTACCACTCATATTGGTATATTTTATATTCACCCTCCCGTGGTGAAAAAAAAAGTGCATGAATCACCACCCGTTCGCTTGTTTGTTAAGTGTTGTAAAAGCCGGTGATCGCGTTGTTCGTGCTAGCAGAGCGTCGCTCTGTAAACGTGCTCGATGTTGTCTTAGCACTCATGAATAGGGTTGAGTCGCGCTTCTACGGGAACGAGAAGACGCGAAATGTAATCGGCACGCTTTTTTCTCTCACCGAGCGCGGCGACCTCGATGCGCAGCGACGACGATTCATGCGCAAACATCCCGTGGCCTTGCGCGCCTCTTAAACGATTCGGCGACCCCCACGTTCGCGCCGCGGAAGAAGCCCTTGGTCTGAGCGTCGTAATGGAGATTGACGGCGCCTTTGGAGCTGGCTTATTTGTATCCGTACCCGGTGTGGGTGACGCGCGCTCCGCGAGGAGAGTCCTTTATCTCTGCGCGACGGTAGAATGCACAGGCAACATCGCGAGGTTTTGGTCGGACTCGTTAGAGGCCCTTCATAACAGCAACGTTGGTAAAGATACACAATTTGAATTAGATTGAAATCAATTAAGCATCATAGAAAAACACGGTATGCACCGACGATATGTTCGAGGGACGTCTACGCATGTGTCTGCTTCGAACATGTCTGCAGACACGTTTTGTATGACTAATGTGACCGTTATACACTGCATAAACACGCCTGCTTCTGCAGACTGCCTCTTGTAGGATGTATTAGCAGTCTGACCGCGGCTTAAAGGGGTCTCTTGTTCAATGCCTAGCAGTTGATTCTGAGCGGTGATCATACACTCTCTCAAAAAAAGGTGTAGCATTATACCCTTTGTCTCATGTAATACACCCCCAAACTTTAGTTCTATATGCAGCGTAATGGCGTCGAACTGACGGCCCTAACTTTTGCGAGGGGCCTGATAACGGTGCGATACAACTTATTAAAAAGCTAAAATACGCATCAAAGTCTACAAAAAACAACAACACAGGTTTCGCAGTACGGCCAAGAAAACCATGATTATTATTATTATTATTATTTTGTAGTCAGTCACACGTACGAGGTGTGACCCAAAATAACCGCAATGAATTTCTGGAGGGCGGGCCTTTCGTAGTACCAGTCTCCTCCTCTAGCAGCGCTGAGCGGCACCCGCACCTAGAGTTCCTGTATAGCTACCCCTTCGGGGGAGCATATAGAAGAACTCTACCCGCACCAAGTCAGTTTGCCGATCGGCGTCGTCTGCTAAAGTTCTAGCGGCATGTCGTAATTTTTTTCCCCCAAGCACTTCAAAATGATTCTTCGCTTTTTTTCGATGCCTCATTTGAAGGAACAGAACGCGACCGTTTAGAACACAGAATAAGGCAAAAATGAAAAAAAAAATCGATTTTAGTTTTTTTTTTGCAATTTAACAAGTTTAGTTTTTTCTGCACATTTTCCATTGTCACAGTGTTTTTTAAAAGTTATATTTCGGGCTGAAAATCCCTTATTCCGAAAGCAAGTGGCAGGTGACCACGCCTCCCTTTGGGATACGCTCCCTGTTTATCAATAAATTTTGCCACAAAACAAATTCAACACCAGACCTAAAGGCTTGCCCAGTAAGAGATAATCTTAAAAAATATCTGAGTACTATTGCATAGCATTTTTTCAACCAAGACAATCCCAAGACGCTGTGCTCGTTTTTTCCAGGTGTGTACCATGTGTACTTTCAAGTGTTTGTGTTTTTGTATCGACAAAATGGCGGCATTGGATGCTGTTCTTTCATTCAATGGTGGTAGCATTACACAAGCCAATGTTTTGAAGTCCTGTGGATGAAACCATGTGTGGAACACCATGAAGTGGCTGAGGGAAGTTGACGTCCACTGGAATATACTTTACGGACCAAGCGACACGGCAGGTCACAAAAGAGGCCCGGCAGGCAAGGCGATAAGCCGAAAAGGGAAGACATGTCTTTAGCAATGCCTTCCAAGCTGGCGGCTATTGAAAAAATGACTCTAAGTCTGTTGGTGCCAAAAGAAAGTTGTTATTCACCTGTTTTTTTACTTGAAACTCAATTATCTCAAAACAGTGTTTTTAAGAACATAGGTACCATTTTTTCCATAACCTGACATTATAGAGGGTTGATTTTTTATTCCTACCACCTACATGGGTGTTGAAAAATACTGAACTAGAATTAAAAATATGCACCCAGCAGTTTTTGAGTTATAATTTTTTTAATACATGAAAAAGACTAAAATTTCAGTACTAGAATAAAAATAAATTGAGAAAAAACTTATTTTAGATTGGTTGAAATAATTCTAGTTCAGTAGATAAAACACAAAATATTGAACAAAATGATATATACATGAAAGCAATACTCCTAATAGTCACCGAGAAAAATGTTCCTCAACATGGCCTCAAATGCATGGGGAGCATAGGACTTAACTTGTGCCCTTAAATTATGTTTGGTTTTAGGGAAAACGGCGGCGGGAACTCTTGTAATGCTTCCGAAGGTTTACAAAGAAAATTCTATGAAGAAATCGCAGGCATACGAGTGGTTTTTTAGCTTCAAGCCCGGCGAATTATTTATTGACGACCAAACTCGTTCAGGGCGACCCTCAACCTCCTCAACTGATAAAAACATCTAGAAATTTCGGGTATTGTTCACTCCGAGTTTGTTCCGCCCGGTGAAACTGTTATCAGGTGTTTTACCTGGAAGATTTGCGACGCTTGGGCCACTCCGTAAGGCAGAAACACCCCGATTTGTGGGAAAGGGGGAGTGGTTGTTGCATTATGGCAATGCCCCAGCACACACTGCCCTGTCGCTGAAACAATATTTAACAAAAGTGGCGTGAAACCGTTCCTCCACCCGCCCTATTTACCAAACCTCGCCCCGTGTCAGTTTTTTCTGTTCGCTCGTATGAAAAAAGTCCAGAAAAAGAAACGTTTTGTGGATGTGAAGGTCCTTCAAATCAGACATTGCAAAAAGAGGGGAATGATTTTGATGCACTTGGGGAAACACTTCGCAACATGCCGCTAGGACATTTATTACATGACGCCAGCAGGCAAACCGACTCGGGGAAGGGATGCCGCTAAGCGCTGCAAGCGGCGGAAGCTGCTACTACGAACGGGCCGTTCGCAGTGCCAGCTTTCCTCCACAGATTCATTCCGGGTACCTTTTGGTCCCCCACCGTACATTAGCTTTTTTAATAAGTTGTACCACTCGTTTATCAAGCCGCTCGTGAAAGTTGGTACCGTGGGATCGACTTCAGTGCGTTGTACGTCGAACTGAAATTTTGGGGTGTATTAAATGGGAAAAGGGGTGTAACACTACACGCCTTTTTTAATAGAGTGCAGTGCCAAACTGTGGGATGCCCAATCTTTAATGATATGCACTGCGTGTTGATGCTTTGTATCTGCTTCGTGGTGTCAATCATGGAGTCTTTATTGTTAGAACTCGATACACCTCATCGGCAAAGGTCACCAGTAAATATACATAATATCTGACTGGCAGTCTGCGGGAGTTACATGGAAGTACAGAACGTGACACAGTTACTGAGAACGTGGGATTATTATTTTTCTTCCCTCTATTTTCCTCACAAGTGAAATGAAAAGTGAAAGGGGTCACGTGCTGTGTGTATGTGCAGCAACACAGGCTGCAAAATTTGGTCTAGGCACTTTTCTGTGTGGTAAAAAAAATAAAAGCCGATATCTTGTCGCACTAGATTATGCAGGGCACAGCCAAAGAGCTAATGAGCGTGTCTTTGTTGTTACACATCAGGCGACGTTGAAAAGCTACTTATTATTAGAAGTGCGCCAATAATAAAATTTAAACTCAAATCGAATTCTAATCGAGTACATAGTACCAAATAGTGACCAAAAAGTATAATGTCAGATCGAATCCTAGTGCCAGAAATTTTATTCGCAATGTTCACATGACTTTAAAAAACGCAAATATGTAAAATGAAAAAAAAAATATATATATATATATATATATATATATATATATATATATATATATATATATATATATATATATATATATATATATATATATATATATATTTTGGTGAAGAAGGAAGACCGGCGGAGCTGTAGCTTCTGTTCTCGGCGGTGGCTTTCCAGGCGAGCGATCTGCTCTTCTTTCGCAAGGGAATCTGAAGCGCTCGACGCAGTGGAACTTCAGGCGATAGCGGCTTCGAGGCGGTTGGGAGCCATTGCGCTGCTGCGCACATCGCCGCTCGGTCCGCTTAGAGCACTATACAGCTCCTACGGAGCAGAATAGCGCAATCCTTTGATCCGCGTGTTTCGCCGACAACATGGCCGACAGAGCAGCTCGGCGCGAGTCACGTGGTACTCAGGGTTCCAGGAGGCGGCCCGCCATATGGAAGAATACATGGAGATCGAATCAACACGGCTGAATTAAAAATAAACGCCAAGTTCACACTTTTGGAAACTAGTCTGTCGTGAAGTTGGTAAAGCACTGAGCACTTTATCAAAGTTTCCATGATACTGGATGCGTGTGAAAATTTTGAGAATGCAATTTCAAGGCAATGGCGTTTGAAGCAGACGATTTTTGTGCGCAGCGGTGATGGGCTTTCTGGGTTGGCCGGAGCGGGTCACGTGAACGCTGTGACGTTGACACGTCGTCTGCTGCATGATGCTGCTCATGCAATTTTTTACAAAAATTACGTCCTCACTTGGCACACAACTCAGCGCAAATTATTCTAAAATGTTCCTTTAATATGTTAAAAACTATTGTCGTTCCGTACATCTCCCAAACATTGAAGAAACAACGATTTTCTCACGTTCCCCATGCATTTCTGGCCGGAGTTGGAACCTCCGGGCGTTCGCCGCTAGTCGCCGAGAGACGGCGTTCTGGATTGCGCTACTCTGCTCCGAAGGAGCTATGTAGTGCTCTAGGTCCGCTTAGAGTCACTAAATAAAGCTACGCTTTCAGAGTACCGAAACTCCCAAACTTCGCGTCTGAAGCGCGCCAGGCGCCGCCATCTTGGGTCCGCGCGCAGATGGAGAAGTACCCGTAGCTGAGCCAAGCCGAGCTGTAGCCGTCGCCTGCGCCAGCTGCCGTAGCCGAAGCTGTGGCAGCGAATCAAGGTCGTGTTGTTCGTATCTCGACATAAAATAAGGAAAAAGTGCATGCTGAGCGACGGACTTCAGCGTGCGTGCGCAGTAAACAGTAAAACAGCAGCGGGCAGCGGATCGCCGGACCCAAGATGGTGGCGTTAAAAAACGCGATGATGATGATAGCGACTCACGTGACTGCCGCTGTCCAATGATGCCGCAGCGAACCAGAATATTGTTGAATAGACTGACTGAATTGTCGGCAAAGTGCCAAAGAAAAGGAATGCGGTACTCTGAAAGCGTAGCTTATTTAGTGACTCTAGGTCCGCTCCGGCTCTTCTTCCTCCGAAAAAAGGTTGCCGCCATCTATGAGCGACGGCGGCAACCAGATGTCTAGTTGCCGTCGTAGCTCATAGATGGCGGTAGCTGCTCAGAGTTCGGTGTTATCATTTCTAATCCGGCGGACCCGATACTGGGGAAAATAACCCTTAACAGCTCCGCTGTAAAAAATATTAAAATAAAAAAAAATGTTTTTATTTAATTGCAGGACGCGCGGAACGAAGAGAGGCACTCACACACGAAAAAAACGATGTGTGAATACGCAGCATGCTGGATGAATGGACGGATAGGGATAAACCAATTAAATCGGGGGACATCTTGCGCCCATCGGTACCTCGCTCGATACCGCGGTGAACGAAGGGTGAGCGGAACATGCAATAGGGACTTTCCATAAATCTTATATTGGGGACACGTTTTCTTGGCAATAAAGCGAAGGCTATGGGTACCCTTGCACTCGCGCACATTAAGCGCCGATCACGGCTGTGCTCGCTTGCGGTCTTCACTTCTTCGGAA
This sequence comes from Ixodes ricinus, assembly GCA_037355805.1. Taxonomy (NCBI): domain Eukaryota; kingdom Metazoa; phylum Arthropoda; class Arachnida; order Ixodida; family Ixodidae; genus Ixodes; species Ixodes ricinus. Next base: position 22,894 of record JAZHYW010012311.1, read on the forward strand.
AGGCCAGAAAAATTTCTCCCCGAGTTAAGCTGCGGAATGTGGGCCTTGTGAGGCGCGTGCTCAATCCGTGCTCAACGTAACGGCACGAGCTCAGCTCCCGCTATACTCCGTTCACCCTAAAGCGTGTTTCACATGCAGCGATTTTGGCCCTAGAGCGGCGCGATTTCTGCCGTCGCGGCGCTCGTGCCGCTCAACCGCTGGTGCTGGCCAGAGCGCCGCGACGGCAGAAATCGCGCCGCTCTAGGGCCAAAACCGCTGCATGTGAACCAGGCTTTAAGGCTGCGGTCACACGGCAGCCATCTTGAACAAGGCGTTAGCTCAACCAATAGATGGCGACACGCACCCGGGGTGTGGGGTGTAGGGTGCCTACATGTCTGTTTGTCTCAGGGTGAAGACATTCATTGTTGCACTGAATGTTCAGCGCGTGACGCTCTCGCGCTCTCGGTGCGTGACTTGGGCGCTAAAATGGCGTCTCTGCATTAGTCAAAGCTACGCGCTCGAGCTGATTGACACCGGATTGCGCGTACTTCAAAATGCACAAAAAAAAAAACGATTGGGCGTAAAAATGGCTGAGATGTCACCACTCAAGCAAAAGCGCGCGTGAGTATGAAGGCACTCTAGTGGGGTGGCCGAAATATTGGTTCACGGTGGGATGGCTCAAGCACCATCACGTTCCCCTCGTGGCCTTGCTCGCGCCGCTGCCAGCTGTGCTTAGCTGGCTCAATAGACCTATTGCAGTCTTACCCAAGCATCAAGGAGAATGCAGGGATTGGTGTTCCACGCGCCGCACGTGCTGGCCTCAGCAGTAGTAACTTTTCTAAAGCAAAAACCTAAAACAAAATGGCACCTTGCACGCGCGTTCGTCAATGCTTTCTTTTGGTTATTTACTTCGAATCTTTTATACAGGGAAGGCGTGCGCGTGTGGCGCGTGGAACACCAATCCCTGCATTCTCCTTGATGCTTGGGTAAGACAGCAAATGGTCTATAGCGTGGCCTATTGGCGACGTGAGCGATCGAAAGTGTCGCTGTGGTCGGCCTGTCACGATTGGCCGAATGCTGACTATGACGTCAGCAAAGGATCTCTCATCGACGGAAATAAGAGGAATGTAATAACTTCAATTTTGACGGTGTTGGCAGTGGTGCTTTGAGACCGCTATGATTTAAGGCTTCCCGAATGCTCATTACAAACACCATCGAACTTGTTGTTCACAAGGTAATGACGTCACGAAAGGTAACCGAACGAGGGCGCCACCGAAACAACTCGCCGCTAATACTTCGTTTCAGCTTGGGTCCAGACGCTGGCGATGCTACAAGTGCGAGCTCCGGGCTTTCTGCGTCCCTGCCAAGCACGCGCGCTCGTGCAATGCAAGCACTGTTCAGGGCCACACGCTCGGGCTCGTAGCATCGGCTGCGTCTGGACCCAAGCTGAAACGAAGTATAGGCACCCTAGCGTGGCCCAGCAAACGGATGTATGCGAGAATGTCAGGCTTTGTATAAATTGTTCAATGATTTATGGAGATGCGGTTCGGCGGTTGTCACGGGCTTTCAATAAATCTTGCCAAGAAGGAATCAATTGTTGATTGACGTGTCAATATTCCTTCAATGAAAACTTCTTCTGCAGGATTGCACGCTCAGTAGACTCAATCTTCCAAGACACCAATGGAAGCGGACGTCAAGTAAACTGCTTCGCAATTTACGGTACTCACCTCACCATTATATTGACGACCGAAAAGTGACATAACGAAATATTGTGTTTCACGGGATCCGGAAGATTTTGTAAAGGTTGTTACATTATAGTTCCCAGAAAACAAACGCCGTTGCAATATTTTCGGAAGTACTGACACATATAATGTTGTAAGTACAGCTTAGGAGGAGTATGATGAAAACCATCAGAATAAATAGGAAGACGTTTATTTGCAATGAAGACGCTGTGAATGAACGGCGTTTAGCGACGGCAAGTTATGAGCGTATGGGAATTTATAAGTTCACGTGATTGCTAACTATGGACATGCGGACAGTGACGACCTGTTTTGTCGGGAGATGGAGTAACGGTGATGACCTGATATCGGACGACTCGTGGCAGACGAACAAGCATGTTTCTTCTCAGCGAATGGTAAGCGTCCAGTGTCAAGCACAGCACGTGGCTACCGACGTTGTCGACGTTTTGAACACTTACCGCTTTCGACGAAAGTGCTGGCACCTGGGCTAACTTTGTGGAAAGAGTCGAAGGCGTCCTCGAGTCCAGCGCCATAATGAACTGTAACTGAAAACGATCCACTATTCAGTCTGTGGGTGGCGAAATGTATCCGCATCTGCGGAGTCATGGTCGATGCGTACTCTAAGTGGTTGGAAGTTTACACGATGCCTGCCACGATCCGTACAAACGCGTCATTGACGTTTTACGCTCTCTTTTACCTACTTCTGCCCTACCGAAAATACTTTTCTCTGATAACGCGCCAAATCTTGCTTCAAATAAAATAAACAAGTCCCCCCCCCCAAAAAAAAAAAAAAAAAACGGCATCAGGCATTACATTAGTGCACCATACCATCCTGCAACTAACGGGCAAGCAGAACAGATGGTGTGCGAAACGAAGAAAGCCCTCTTGAAGCTTACGGAAGAAGCAGTTCAGTGAAGAATCGCCAGGTTCTTGTTCCAGCAGCACGCGACGGTCTCATCTTACACGGTAAAAACACCCGCCGAAGCAATGTTCGGCGGACGAAGAGCCACACCTCTCGATCTCATGATACTATGGCCATGAATGAAGATCGAGAGATTTTCAGATCGGGAGTAATGGCAGATTATTCGGTCGGACAACTCGTCTACGTGAGGAATTTCAGCGGAAGTCAGGCCTTCCATGTAAAACTTGAGTAGAAAAGGCCCTATGGTTGACAAGAAGGTGTCATCCCTCTGAATACGTTGGATATCAATGCCCTTGAGTGTAAATATAACGAAATCACAAAACTCTCTTTGTGTATTGTGCAACTGCCCTTGTATTTCGTAGTAGAGGCTGTGGTGGTGATTTCGACCTTTCACACCAGGCTCCTTTTTCTTATTTTTCGCCTCATATTCCTTTGTGGTTTCAGTAGGCTTCAAGAATCTTTTGGAACGGGGACACTTTACGTCAACGAGGCCATTTGTTCCAAGTAGTCAATCAGGGAATGCTGCTAGAAATCCGTCCTTCATATTAACGAATAAGCCGCACTTCTGCGCATTGCAGTTTTCCTGTTCCACGTACAGTTGTAAAGCAGCATCCTCATTGATTCTACCATATTCTGTTGCGGGTGAAGAAAGGTCTTTGGGTACACGATACTTAAAACAAGTCTGGCACTGTACGTTGTGGTTCGACACCCACTAATATCGTCGTCCTTATAGAGCCTCATCATTTAATCATTACCTCGTCACCTCAAATTGCTCTTCATCAACAGTAAGTACAATAGGCTACCGCCATATTACAATCCAAGAATTGAAAAATTGAGTTGTTCAATCCTTCAATATGTTTATTATTTATATAATTTTATTACGTTACATTACCTCGAGACGATCGACGTCCATCGTCGACCTTTAAATACTTATATAAGGGGGGGGGGGAGGGGGCGTTCGGTGGCCGAGTGCATGTTTAGCGCACACCAGCTCGGAGCACGTGGAGCGAAAGCTCGCGCTGCAGAACCCACTCCGCCCCTGCCCGTTTCGATCTGGAAGAGCATCATACCGGCGTGCGGTCGTGTATCACTACTGCGTGGTGCACGTTAAAGACCCCTGGTTTGCGGTTGTACCGCACTGGCTAAATTGCTCATCTACACCTGAGACACCAGACGCCGACTAAGGCAGACTAACTTCCGGCTGTATAAACATACACACAACAATTTGCAATTAGACGCACAATCACAAAGAACACAGCGTGCCGCCTCTTTTCTTTGGACCGTCTTTTTTTTAACCAGCGCAAGCTCGCGCGTTCTCTCTTTTGAGACGGTTAGAACTAACGTTGATTAGAACAGTCGCACATAAAACCTGCGTTTCTCCTACCCGGCCGCTTCCTCCTCTCATTATGTGTAGGTGGTTAAAACTAAATAAGCTATAATAATGGTGTATTATTCATATTTAGTTTCAGTTTCAGTCAGGGGAAAGGAGGTTCGCGGGAAGTAGGGCCAATAAATGAGCTGCGCTTAGAGTATCGGCACTCTCTTCCCGGACAGTGTTGTGGGCGCCGCCATTTTGGTGCTTGTGCAGAGCAGGCGCAACTGCCGATCGTCATGATTCAAAATTGCGACTTCCTCAGCATTAGATTCGGTGTTAGGAAGCTCATGTAATATTGCTTTGCTTTGTCGCAAACTGTTTAAAGTGGAGGACGGAAAAGCGTTTCTTGTGATTTCAGATACAGCTTCAAATAACTGGCAACCATGATTTTAAGCCACAATATGGCCAAGTGTCGCTACTCTGAAGCGTAGCTTATTTAATGACACTATTCATGCCCTTGTTCAAGAAGCTTGTAATACCTGGAGGGGCCATGACGTGAGCCCCGTGGATTCCACAAGCCACTACCTTTTGACACCTGCCTCTTCCTCATTGTTCCCGCTAGTGCCAGTAAATTAGCTACGCTTCAGAGTAACGACACTTGGCCATATTGTGGCTTAAAATCATGGTTGCCAGTTATCTGAAGCTTCATCTAAAATCACAGGAAACGCTTTTCCGTCCTCCACGAATGTTTAAACAACCCGCGACAGAGCATAGCAATATTGCATCAGCTTCCTAGCACCGCATCTAATGCAGAGGAAGTCGCACTTTTGGATCATGACGATCGGCAGTTGCGTTTGCTCTGCACAAGACCCAAAATGGCGGCGCCCAAAACAATTTTGGGGAACGGAGTGCCGATACTCTAAGCGCAGCTCATTTAGTGACTCTAGGCATGAAGTGAACTCGGGTGTATTCTTTCCCTCTTCGTCTTTATCGTTTATTGATTTCAATTATATCGAATAATGAACACTTTATATCACGCTACGCTTGTGTAATTATTTGTCTTAGATTTATTAACCTGACCCAGTACTTAAACCGTTCATTTATCGATAGTAAATCTTCAAATATATTTTCTAAATGTGAAGGTAAAACGACACGGAGATCAGTCAGTCAGTAAAACGTTTATTATTTGGCCGAAAAAAGGAAGAGGAAGGATAAAATGCAGCGGTGGCCGGACGCCTGGCTGCTAGGCCGTGAGGGAAGTCAGATATGCGCTTGCAGTCCCGCCTCGAACACGAAGTCGAGGAGGGTCCGCAGCACACGCTTGCGTGCACCCTCCGTTCCCGGAGGGTGCGTCCAGCTTTCGAGCTGGATGATATCGAGTGGCCGGTGGCGGGATCGTATTGCTGCCAGGTCCGGACAGGACCAGGCAAGGTGGGCGAAGGTAGCCCGGGCTCCGAGTTTGCAGCGCTGGCACAAGCCCGAGGACTTGTTTTGGCTCCATGTTGCAATTCGTGCTGGATCGACCGTTGTGCCCGTTCTGATGCGCAGGAGGAGGACTCCCGCTCGACGACCCAACCCCAACGGAAGAGGGTCCGGGTCCTCGGGCAGAAGTTCCTCGAGCCGAGTGCGACATTCGTTTTTGATGAGAGTGCGGTGCTCGTCCGGGTCCAGTTCCGCGTGATCGTTGAGGGCGGTGGACTGGCGGTTGTAGGTTCGGAGGCAAGGCGCGCGATCACGCTGCGCCGCGTATCCGTGTTCTGTTTGATGTGAGGGACTAGTCTCCTCGCCCGAGAGGAAGAGTGCGGCACGGGCGATTCGATGAGCCTCTTCATTTCCAGGAATCCCGGCGTGGCCAGGTACCCATTCGATCTTGACGTGAACTCCCAGGCCACGAAGTTGCGAAGCGAGGTTTTTAATTTTTCGCACTAGCTTGGAAGGGCTGGCTCTAGCCTTGCATTCTTTGACTGCTTCCTGTGAGTCTGAAAAGATGCGAAGGTTCGCAGGGAGGGCGGATGTGGAGGAGGACATAGCTTCCTGGGCTGATGCTAAAGCCAGGCAAATGGCATAGAGTTCCCCTTGTTTGGTCGAGGAGGAGGGAGGGATGACGGCGTGGTATGCAGCTTTGCTCATAGGAAAGAACGCCGCAATTGTCTTCCTTGGTTGTGGACCTTCGAGACAGGCGACGTCAGTGTATACGGCAGCGAAAAAGGCGGGGTCCCAGCTGCTGACCGTTTTTATGTGTGCACGACCTCGACGGGCGAGCTGTTGAGCATCGCCCTTTCGGGGCAGTGGGCGGGTGGTGGTTATATCAGCCAGATCATCCCATGGAGGGAGTGTGGCTGGATAGCGCGGAAGTTTGGTGGTCGTCTTGTCCAAAAGGGACAGAATGCCTCGGCCTGAGGGGGTGAGTTGTAGTCGCTTTTCGTGAGCGCTCATTCTAGTCTCGACGACATCCCGAAGGTCGTTTATTCCAGATGTTGCTCTTAGAGTGCTGAGGGAGGTGAAGTGTGGAAGTCCGGTGATTACGCGCCGAGCACGGTTGTTGAGAGTTTCTAATTTGGTCCAATGTGCCTTAGAGAGCCAAAAATGCCGTGCTCCATAGCAAACTCGCGACACCACAAGTGCTTTGTACAGTCGTTTGGCGATGGTATTGGAAGCGCCCCTCCAGAGCTGCAAATTCGGCGGATGACGTTGAGTGCCTTGTTACAGGTTTCTATTGTCTCTTCAAGCCAGGAATCGGCAGCAGCGTCCTCTCGAATTTCTATGCCGAGCACTCGCACAGAAGGGGAGGGACTAATGTGCGACGTCCGGCCAATCTAGTCTCGCCAGACTAGATTGGTACCTCGAAAACAGCAACGCATTTCACCCTGCACAGACCGGTTTTCGGACCGGCCTAGGTACGCAGGACAGTCTGGCTCTTATTTCCCACCATATCATCCGCACCAAAGGTCGACAGCAGAATCACGCCTGCACCTTCGTCGCCGTAGATGTCAGTCGAGCTTTCGACTCCGTCCCGCACTCCTCCATCATAACAGCTGCGGTCAGTCTTGGCATCTCTGGTCGAGCACTCAATTTTATTCGTAGCTTTTTGGCCAACCGTACGTTCTCAGTAGCCACTGGCCGAGAAGCAGAACAAACCCAGCCCAGACCGAATCGGCTGGGAGTGCCTCAAGGCTCCGTTCTATCCCCGACACTTTTTAAAATCGTGATGGTCGCCCTGCCGCACGCCTTAGCCGAGATTTCCGATGTCGGCTTCACCCTATTCGCGACTCCAGCAAAACGAACGACACCTAGCGGGAAAACACTGAACTAGCCGGACCAGGTCCTTTCGCGATTTCTGCTCGTCTCTTCTGGCTTCCGTGTTTGCATGTTGTCGGTGGATTGCTCGACACAACAGTTCTACCGGTGTCTGTGTCGTAACCATAGTATCGCCTTGTGACCCAGGTTGCTCTGCACGCGACCTATGGAACCGCGTGAGCCAGACATTCTGCGTTTATCAACGTTCATCAGCACAGTGGAAGGACAGTGGGCAGGCTTTTCCTCGTTTCCTCGAAGAAAGTCAAGCCTCTGGAAGCTCGCTTACCCAACACATCGCCGGAGGTTCTGAAACGTGGAGAATAAAAAGCGGGGCGAACCATTTGGAGTCCAATTCCCGCTCGCTGATGCCCCAGCGTTGTGCGTTGAGCTGGCACATGGCACGGCACGACCTGGATTCGACCGCCATATTTGCCCGATAGTGGCGTCCCCTATAGGTCGCTGGAGTCGCGAATAAGCCGACGACCTGACGATATGGGCTTCTCACACCTGCAGTTTAGAAAAACAGGAAAAGGTACTACAACATGCACTGGACGTCGTCGAGGCACATCTTTTCCGGGTGGGACCTCGTGCCTCCCCCGAGAAGACCACTTACGTCTGTGTCGCGTCCAAAAAGTATCGTGATGCTCAAGTAGGGAAGCGACACGGAGATCGATGATGATACAGACGCCAACGCCGCCCTCGAAAATTTTTTGAACTTAGAAATCAGCAGTTTTGTCTGCCATCCGCCAGGTGGCGGAACAAAACGCCCAAACAGTTTTTAATTGTTTTTAAAATTAGCTAAGCTCTACTACTATCAAGAAACCAAAGCAAGACCATTGGGAAAATCTAATACGTCGCAATGTATATCTATTCCATACAATAAATGTTATTAGATGCCAATAAATCTGTTTGGTGTCCAAAAAAGATGTGCGTCAAAAACAGGTAAGTTTGAAGGGCTCCCGGAGTGTTATGATTTTGAAAATAAAAAAAGCCACCGTCCACCTCTTGGGCAACGATTATAGTTCTAAATTTTATAAAAGAATTGACCATAGTTTAATTATTTACTCAGCGGCATTTGAATTACCATGACTCGAAGCACAAAAAAGTGCTACGTTTGATATTGACTATCTGAACAAAAATTGTTTACTCAACATTAAATTTTTTTGTGCATATTACCAATTATAAGCACTACACCTGTAGCTAATTTCATTTCCCTAGCGTTTGTCATTAAAAACATATTTGTGCTGAAATATGTCAATTTTAGGGCAATATTTGGAGAGCTGAAAAAAACAAAGTAGTGAAAATACAAAAAATGCATATATCGTTACATTCTGCTCCGACATCATCTTAACAAAACTGCTCTATTGGAACCGTGTTATCTTTAATGAATCGTTCATAAAACATGAACTAGCGGAGCAACTGAGGGTCCCCGCCATCATATTCGCAACGCTACAAATGCGCATGAACAGTATAAACCAATACATAGATAATATCAAATGAAAGAGGATTGCATTGCCTTTCGAATGACATCAATCCCACAAAACAGTATTTAAAAGGAGATGAGTAATGACCTGCCAAAAAGTACCTAAACTGCCACATTCAGTGGGACCGTGGCCTTAAGGTGCAACCCCACCGTGCATGACGTTTTGGTGCTTTTTTGATGGCTTATAACTTTCTTTCTATGAACCTTACAATCACAAAGTAAATGTCAAAACAAAGAGCTGCTTTTCAACAATACTTTAATGTCTCGATATTACGGTTATTTTGAGTTGTTAGTTAATTATTCAGCTTTTAATAGACCACAGTCTCTAATATTGAAAAAAATATTTCTCGAGTTGTAGCGTCCCATCGTCCACGATATTTTACGTGAGCGTTCGGTTGGATGTAATAAATTTAAAAAATGAGCAACAAACTGTACACATAATGTATATTTTAAAATAAAAAATAAAGTTTAAAATGGTATTATTTTATGGCGCTATAAAAACGGAATCACGTCTACTAATCAAAATAACGAGACATTAAATTATGAAGCATCCTTCGACATCACATTTTCCAGAACTTCCATATTGATATATTACACGTTAAGAATGTTATAAGGCCTCAAACGTTTCCCATTCAGTTACGGCGAGTTGTAGTTTCTTAACATAAAATACAGATGGCGACACGTGTTCAAGAACAGCTTGATGTGCATTTACCGTCGTGTGCCGCTTGGAACGCCACGTGAAAGACAGAAAAAGCACCAGATGTCAGGGTGTCAGATGCCTGGATGCCCGTAGTGAGCGAGCCAGAGATGTCAAAACAACAAGCGCGAGGCCGCGGGTGCACCACATCTACTTTTGCGCGCTTTCTATTGTGCCTCGGTACACATGCCCAACGCGATCCAAATGAAATGTGCGCCATGAAATGCATTCTGCCATTTCAGATTCCGCCATGTATGCGAAAACATCTTAGTGTTTTTATCACTTGCAAAAGTCATTTTCGCAATCAAACTATGCTTGTCGGAATGGTTTGACAATATTTTGTTTCAAAAACCACCTTGGTGGCTCTTAAGTGGCAATAATATTAAAACAAAACACAAAACATTAAATCGTCTCAGTGTCTCTGAGCCAACGCGCTGGCTCATGAATCCATATTTGTCGGATTTAAATATCGGCCGGAGGCCAATCTGAGATTTCGGTTGCACGTCAAATGATCTCCAGTTAGTCAAAATAAACCCGCAATTTGTTTTGTTTTTTATTTGGGCGTGTTAAGTGATTTATGTTGGTTTGACTTGTGAAACCCTATACTTTGTCTCACCTCAGCATGGACTATTGTTAGCCGCGCGTGCCAAAAGCCCGAGCTAGTTGCTTTGGATGAAGCCTCGGCGGCTGCACGAGCGCTCGTGCAGAGAGTGCTCCAGTCATGGCCGTCGAAGCTAGCCGCTCGCGCTTGCACAGCCTTCGCAGATAGTCCATGCTAAGGTGAGATGAAGTATAAGATCTGAATATTTGCTTTGTTTCACCTTAGTTCTGAGCGCAGCCAACGCTACGGGCTGATGGAGCCTCTGAAGCAGCGCCAAGAGCGCGAGGTTAAGCAGTTCGTTCTCTTTCTGTGCCTATGCGGTCGGGCTAAACTAGGGGCACTAAATAAGCTACGCTTCATACACATCTTGGTGTTTGAAATGGTGATTGTCAGTTATCTGAAGCTTTATCTGAAATCGCAGGAAACGCTTTTCCGTCCTCCACAAATGTTTGAACAGTTCGCGACAAACCAATGCAATATTACGTGAGCTTCCTGACACCGCACTTTTGAATCATGACGATCGGCAGTTGCATTTGATTTGTTACTAACCACCAAGATGGCGGCGCCCACAACAATATCGGGGGAAAAGTGCCGATACTCTAAGCGTAGCTCATTTAGCTCACAGGCTAAACCTAGAGCCACTCTATGTGGCAGCGTAGCTGCCAGAGTAGCGCCACGCTTTTCCCTGTGCCGCCTCTCACCGTGATTGGTCACACACGGTACCAGCAGCAACGAGCTGAGCTGGCTCGGTTTCCGTAGCAACCCAGTGACTTCTCGTCACGTGACCTCGCAAGACCGTGATGTCACTGGTAAGATGGCAGCGCCCAGAGCTGGTGCTTGAGAGTGTGGTCGGTGCGCCGTAGTCGTAATCTGCCGCTACTTGCCGACGATTTCGTACTCATTCGTGCTCTCTGACGCAGGTATAACATGAAGATTTAAAAGAATGAGACTTTATACCTTTCTGTGCAAGATCGCTCTGGATATTAGCACCTGTGCGACAGCATCAGTCATATCGCCGTAGCGGTGCTTGGATTCCTGGGTGCGTTCGAGGATCGATAAGACTTTTAACATGCAATTTTCGCATACTCTTGGCGAAATGTATGCGTCGCATGTTGGGCATTGGGAAAGTTGGTTCAACCCCAGGTAACCCCATAATCACAGAAACTTTTAGCGAGGAAGCACCTGCGATCTTTCCGTTTTGTACTAATCAAACAATTTTACGATATAGCTTTTAGGATAAAATTTTCCCAGTTTTCTAGCTTCCTTTGAAAGTTTGAATTTCTGAGAATCGAAACGATAGGCATACCTTGCGTTTAGGGCCTAGGGGAATTTGTTTCAGCCCTGGGTCACCGAATAATCACAGCAACTTTTAGCGAGGAAGCGTCTGGGATCTTTAACCTTTTGTACTAATCGATGATTTTACGAATTGGCAGTTCTGAAGGCTTCGATATAACGTGCTTTTTGCAGTGGCTTGCATTTGATAGCAGTGTTTTAGATGCGGAGCATCTCTTGCTCGGGTCTATGCCCCGCGGCGTCGGCGTCGTAGTTCGCACTCACACTACGCATGCGCAACTCTCCTCCTTCCCTTTCTCCAACAGCTGCGCGTTACTCTCTCCGCTCTCTCTCTCTACCAGCTGCGTGCACTTCGCGTGCGTTCGCTTCTACTCACACAGCGCGCGCATGCGCAACTCTCCTCCTCTAGTCTCCTCTCCTTCAAGTGTGAATATAAGCAGCGGTAGCGCACTGCGCGCGTTCAGTTCAGCGCTGTTGACTCCACTTCACTCCGTTCTTCCGATTAAGTGTGATGGAAGCAACAGCCTCGTCAGTTAGTGGGTTGGCGCAAGCAAGCGTCAGCACCACCCCACAAACTAACAGCAACGCTACGTCCACTGAAGACAAAGCTGCGCAGCGAAGGGCACGCGACGCTGAGCGCAACGCTTGAAGCGAGCGGCAGACCCTGAACTACGGCAACGAGAAGCGGCGTCTATTCGCAAGTTAACAACGTAATAACACGCAAGTTAACAACGTTACTAACAACGTTACTAACACCGTTAATAACACCGTTAATAACGATCCGCGATGTCCGCATCACCCCATAATTCCCTCGGGAAGATGGTGTAATTTTGTTTGGATTGTTTTTTAAAGTGACAAGTTGGCGTTTGCTCAAATGACGTGTATGAAATGACCTGCTGTATAACAATGGATCAACACATACTATTAAACTTAGATGCTCAGAGGTGTGTTCGTCTTTGTAATTAACAAGTGACAGACAGTTATTTTTGACGAGTGTAATATTTATTTTCTGTAGCTCGGCCCGTTTTGTGCTCATTAACGTCCGTGTGCTATGATGTTATCATCATGTGTGTAGGGTTCTAAATATCGTCTTTGCAAAGCCTACAAAGGTCAAAATGACGTCAGCCGACTCCAGCTCACGCATTGGACACGAAAACTGCGTCACTCGGACGTATGTGCTCGTCAACAATCAATTCGTCGACGAATATTTGAATTCGAGTTGAGGGGCAGTGAGTGCACTGGCGGAACTTATTATCACTTGCGAATGCCAAGTTCTATGGTGTGCTTAAAAAGCACGGTGGAAGCTTGGGGTCATCGCACCGGTGCCCTAGCATGTCGCGACCGCGTGATTTCACAGTTCGCTTTTGAGTTGAGGATTACAGCTAAGGAAGAAGAACTTAAAAACTCCTTTCATGGCCCCTTTAACACGGATATGTGTGCTACATCAGATAAATATATTGACTTTTTGCATGCTGGTAAACGTTCGGACGACCACTTGGCCTGTCGGCAAGAACACATCATATCCGCCGTCCGTCTTTTTTGATGGCGTTAACAATCTTCTGGAGACCACAACGCTGTCCTTCTTGGTTTAACCCCGTCGACTGTTCATCGCGCAAACGAGGGTGAGACCGTAGTCGACGTCGCTCCTCGCCGGTCGGTGAGATAACCACATATTGAATGAATGATTGGGTCTTGAAGAAATATGATGCTAAGCATACATTCCCTTACTATGGGGCAGTCGAGCAGCAGTCATGTCCCGAGGCAAGCGTCCTGTCGTGGCACGGCGTAGTCGGAGTTTGTTCCACAGGAGCGATGTCCGAAAGTACAAGGACTGTACGTACACATCGTCACACGATAGCGCGACACGACATCCGGCAGCGCGGATTAACCTACATCGCCTTAGTGCACGAAATGCTATTGCTACAGTACTTAGGCTGAGCTTTTCGTCTGCACCGACAATCTCGGCTGCAAAACGTTTGGCTTCAAAGAAGAAACAGGCAAGATCCGGCAGAGGCCGCCTGTACTGCGCTAACAGTGTCGCACTCGTCAGCCGTGCCACAAGCGCAGCCATCCGGCACCGCGGAAACCAGTGCCTTGTACTGCGCGAGCACAGTGCCTGGCAGGTACGTCTCGACAGCCCGCGAAGACTCGCACTTCACAGAAGCATCAGGCTGCGTCTGGACCTCACAGATGGACGACGTCATAGCCAAGCGTCTTTTACCACTTTTCAATCAACGAATGGAGATATCAACTAGAAAAAAGTTGCCGTCCGGCGTCGCTAGCAGCACAGTTACCATGGCAACCTCCCAGGCCCAAAATGGAGATCACTATCGGCGCTTCTGACGTCGTGCATCTAGATAATTTTGCGTCGTGTCGCTACTCTGGCAGCTACGCTGCCATATAGAGTGGCTCTAGCAAAAACTATCGAAGTGCGGTGGGCGATCTGTTGGCCGAGTGTGTGGTCACTCTCGCTTCACCTTATGATGTACCGCAGGAAAGGCTACAAGCGCGAGCTCCTTGTTCTGAGGCACATCTCGGCGGCACAAGCCCACGTGCACTTAAGGGCAGCTGCCAACGCTAGGAGCTCGCGCTCCTAGCCTTCGTTGCGGTACAACATAAGGGTGAAACGGAGTATTAGCCCCGTGCGCGATCCGAAAGCGTCGCTGTGGTCGGCCTTCCACGATTGGCCCAATGCTGACTATGACGTCCGGAAAGGGGATTTATCATCGACGGAATAAGAGGATTGAAAGAACTTTAATTTTGACGGTGTTGGCAGTGTTTCTTTGAGAGCGCAATGATTTCAAGCTTCCACCATGCTATTTACAAACACCATCGAACTTGTTGTTCGCAAGGTAATGACGTCACAAGGGGGAACTATAGGAGGGCGCCACCAAAACATCTCGCCGCTAATAGTGTGGTGGCACCGCAGATCAGAGCACGTGGAGAAAGGCTGGAGCGCGAGCTCCGTTCAAAGCACGGAGCTCACGCTGCAGAACCTGTAGAGACTAAATCCCCTCGATGTGTTTGCGTCGGTCTTTCAAGTAAGCTCAAATGTGCCAGTGCACGAGGCCCGTCTCTCGAGCGGCCCTTGGAGGCAAATGGCGGCCCAGCACTAAAATGACTGGCCCTTGAAAGCGAATGGCGGCGGAGCACCCGCTCGTGGCACGTGTCTTGCGCGTTTCCACAACAATGGTTGGCGGTACTTGTAAAAAACGCCTTTATCAAGGGGCTCTAGCAGGGACCCTGGGTTCAGTCGCCCATCTGCATCCTACCGTCGTGCGATCGTCTGCCACATACACTGCGTAATGCACGTTAAAGATCCCGAGCTAACAGTTGTACTGCACTTTTTATAATCTTCAACGGGTGACAATGTCGCCCTACGAATTTGCTGCTCTCTGAAAAACTGACAACTAATTTTGAATGCGCCGTTACATTGAATTTTTAATGTGTGTTCGCGTGTTCGCGTTCTTTTTTTCTTTTTTTTTTTGTCTACATCTTTGATTATGCGGCTCTCACTTGTGATGAAACAGACTATAGATGTCGGACTTCTTGAAAAATATTATATAACTAAGAAAATGGCACGTGAACGCAAAAGACAAAAGCGCACTTAATAAAAATAATTGAAATAATAGAATTGATTCTTATTGTGTTTTCAAAGGTTTGAGCACACCAAAAGCTATAAAAGCGAGCTCGATGCTTTGGATGGTGCCCTTGTTCACTGGAAGTGTAGTTCAGGGCATTATGCTCGCACTTGTATGTCCCGCTTCGCTCGCACGGTAAAAGCAAATACTTTACTGGTAATGTATTTAGTGAAACGAAGCTTACCTTCTGTATATGTGCAATGCCCTCAGTTTTCGCGGGATTACAGACTTGTTTATCATTATTGTATTCGTTTCCCACTGCGATTCATTTCGTGCTCTTTTGTGTGCTACATGCATTAGAGACCACGGTAACCCAGGAGAATTTTATTTCGCGGATTGTAAAAAAAACCTATGCAACTTGCCACGTGTGCCACAATCAATATAAAATATTCTAAGTTTCACATGTGACCGCTTGCCTGAGTAAACATTGTTGTTTGTCAAGAACAATTGCGATTGTATGAAATCACGTGGGAAAATCTCATTCTAAGCACGCGACCGTTGGTAGGCAGTGAATACTCATAATCGGCGCCGAGATGATTGACAGGTGGAGTTTTTCTATCAACCCAGAGTTAGAACGTTTCCTTCTTTCTGTTGTAAGCAATCAGGAGACAACTTACACCAACTCTGAGGGTAATAGAGTACTATGAGTATTCAAACATAACGGCCTGAGCCGTATATATGTGTACAAGCTTTAGCTTTTGATGCACCCTTAAAGGGGCGATGCAACCATTTTTGTACTTTCCGCAAATACCGCTTAAAACGGATCCCTGACGTTAATGACCTATGAAACGCGCGTTCGTTTTTTACCCCACGCAATAGAAGTCCCAGAAAAAAACTTAAGAAAAACGAGCAGCGTTCACCCCCTCAACTGGCAGCCAGAACAAGCGGCCACGTGATCTGGAGCGGATTATATGCCGCCAATGTTGCTCATAGCCACGCGCTGGGGTTGGCAAAGCACAGGACACGCGCTGAGTTCCAGGCATTGTTATGGCTCGGCTATTGTCGTCGTTGCAGCGATTGGACACGGGCCACTACCCGAATGCTTCTCGAGCTAGTAATTATCACGAGCCCAAATCGAGTGCCCACGCAATGCTCGGGTCCAGTCTATGAACCGCATTCAAATATCGTCATATGGGTGTACTGCGATCCCCACGTTACGTCATCAAATTTTGCAAAGGAGAGATTGAATGAAAATGATCGATTTTGTCCTTGAAATTACACCGCAACAAAGGAGTTTCTTGGCCAGTGGCGTTGCGTGTGAGTATCCTTGAGTCCCAGGTGTGCCAGTAAGCTCGTGTAAAGAGAAAAACATTCCAATTGAGTATCGTTGCACCGCTCCTTTAACTTTCGATACGCTCAACGCTAGTGTAAAATGTAGGGCTGTTTCATTCTTAATCAGCGTACCATGTGCGTGCTTACACTATATTGTATACAACGCCAAACTCTACCCGTTTGCATCTTTTTCATTTATGCACACTGCTACTTCCGCGCATAAATCACTAAATTAAAACTGGTACAGGATGTCACCAAAGAAATTTACAGGGTTCTTTTCTTTATTGCAAAAATAAACTACGCATCGCCTAACTCTCATTTTCCGCCCAAAGGTAGCGCTAGGTCACAACCAGATGCCAAAGTTTCATCCCGAACGGACACCTTTTTCAAAAGTTATAAGTGATTTCCTGAAAATTTCAATGGGAAAATGGAGCCCACTTTTGACCGTTTTCGATTTCTGGTGCCATAGAGCCCCATGTATTCCGAAAACTCCGTCGGCCGCCATTTTCCCATTGAACTTTTCAGAAAATCACTTATAAATTTCGAATAACTTATCGGATCGGGCTGAAACTTTGACATCTGGTTGTGACCTCTAGCGCTACCTTTGGTCGGAGGATGAGCGTTCGGCGATGCCTATGTTTATTCTTGCAATAAAAAAAAGCCGTAATTTTTTTTTGTGACACTCTGTACATTTTTTAAACTATGTGCAAAAGCTATCCACAGACCCAGAATCTTTGCCTGGCCATTCGTTGCATTTATCACTTGATTCGTATTAAAATTAATTATTATCATTTATTGCCGTGAGTTAATTGTTGACCACGGCATTTTTTTCATTATGACTCCCGCACCAGTCCTACTTTGGGTTTACCAAACTCAACATCTAAACCTGAGTGTCATTTTTTTCTGTTTTTCAGTCTCGCGGTTTTGGTCAAAATAAACACCCAGCTACCTAAATGAGACACCTGACCGCCCAAAACATAGTTCATTTGTTTTGATTTTTTAGGTAGTTAATTCCTCAAGCTAGAATTTCGGAAACCCAAGTCATCACGTTTTCCTGGAAATCTACAAAGAGCCAAACACATGCACGACAAAAGGGTCGTCGGCCCGTCATATTGCCACCCGCAGAGCCGAGAAAGCAACGCTCGGTCACGGACTTCTAGAAGATTCGCGTTCATTCTTGCACCAGACGTCTTTTGCCCTGCTTTCTTGTTCTCGGAAGTGCCAGTTCATCCTCGCCCCGAGCACGCGACGCTCGAACCTTCTTTGCCGAACCAAATGGCCGAACTTTCGAGATAGTGATGCACTGTAGATAACCAGCTGCCCGCGACCTTGTCGAGTCAGTCTCGCTCTCGCTCTCTGTTACGCTGCCGAATCGCCGCTTGCTTTTCTGCTGCCTCGACGCTCTTTCTCTTTACTTATTCTGTTTGGCACAAGTTCGCCGATTAAACCTTTATTTTTCAGTTCACTGTTCGTCCTTTCGTCACATTCATTCGTGACAATATGAATCCGATCACATTGAAATGTGTGTAATTGGCCTCTGAAATCTCCAAAAACGGCGCACAGGCAATTTTATATTTTTCAACGCGTCGGTGGTTTTGTTGTGCATGTGCCTCGCCGTTTGGTTCAGGACGATTTTCGCCTTTTGTTCTGCCCACATTTGCTGGAGACGTGAGCTCGGAGCGTAGGCAACTGGCCCCCTTGCACGAGAACTGGCGCAGCCGTGCGCGTTCCGAAGAAAGCTCGTGCAGAGAAAAACAAGCAAGGCACAAGGGATGCCAAATTCAGGGTATAGAAAAATACCCCACTGTATCGAAGCGCCACCACACACGATTTCTCGCATTGATGTACAGGCCTGGAAGGCCATCCCACCGCCATCTGTTGGTTAAGAATCACACTAACCAAGGGTGGGGTTGCACCCTTAAGCCGAGACTAGCCGAAAGCCGCCTTCAGCGCTAGCTTTCTGCCCTTGCTAACACAAGCGTGAACGCGCAGGCACACGCAACTGAAGCACTGCGGAAGCCAGCGAGCTCGCGCTGGAGGCGGAGCTTCTAGTCTCAACGCAAAGCTCTTTCGATTGACCTACGAAAGGTTCCCAACTTTTGCTGGTGT
The DNA here is from genome assembly GCA_037355805.1 of Ixodes ricinus. NCBI lineage: Eukaryota > Metazoa > Arthropoda > Arachnida > Ixodida > Ixodidae > Ixodes > Ixodes ricinus. Next base: position 41,242 of record JAZHYW010012311.1, read on the forward strand.
GTGTATTTTGATAACAATTTTTCAAAGTATGGACGTAAAAATAAGTATGTTGTGCATAGAAGTGGCTACAGGTGAAGCTAGATCCTTGAATTTAAAATGGCGACGCAAGAAAGAAACTCTTTTTTGTCAAAATGGTTCGTTGGTCCAGGCTTGTGAAGATAGGTGGATTTAGATCCAACACAGGCATGTGATGACTATTTCGCCACTGGAAGAGCGTTCATGAACAAACCTGAATTTCTTTTCAGCAGTATTGATACTTAGTGTACTGAATTATTCGAAAACTCGAATACTAAAAATTTTAAAGTTAGATTGAATTATTCGGACAATCATTATTCGTTTCGAAATCAAAACTCGAATACTTTCACACCACTACTTAATATCTGAGGAGGAATAAGCTCTTCCGGAAATACCATGAGACCTTGCAGTTAGCCCACATTGCACCGCGTGGTGCGGGAAATTGTGGGTCTGTTCCTACGTACGCTAAGGTCTGCTCGTACGCTCCTTAGCTCCTGCAGGCGGTTGCGATCCTTATCTCTTATGGGAGCCATGACACGATTCTTCTACTTTCGCTAAGTACTACTTAGAATCACTCCCTAATGTTAATAACTAAATAAACATGCCTTAGTTTTCCATTCAAAGCAATAACGATCGGTAAAACAAAAAAAATTCGAGAAATTCGAGTATGGTTTATTCACTCAGCTCGGAGACAGAACGGGCGGCCACGTGGCCTCGTGCTTATCCTATGCCGGCAACGTTAATCGTAGCCACGCGCTGAGGTTGGCAAAGTAGGAAACGCGTGCTGAGCTCCAGGTGTGTGTGTGTGCGTTGTGAATAAGATAGGGGGGGGAAGGGAGGGGCCAATCTGAGCTCCAGGCATTGTTAGAGTTCTGCTGTTCTCATCACCGCAGTGGTTGGACACGAGCCACTGCGCGAGTGTCCGTCGAGCCATTGAGTGTTATGGGTCGAAACCGAGTGCCCACGCAGCTCTCGTGTGCAATTCATGAGCCACGCTCGACTGTCGTCAGGCGGGTGGTTTCGATTCCGCAATTACGTCATCGAGCTTTGCGAAGGCAAGACTGAAACAAATAGTCCCCTTTTATCCTCAAAATTTCACCACGACGAAGAAGCTTCTGAATCAGTGGGGGTCTGTGCGAGTATACTTGGACCAGAGTAGGACCACTACGCCTCTTCAAAGTCCTAAACATTCCAAGGCGATATCGTTTCATGACCCTTTTAAGGCTTGGTTAAACTACAACGTCGAGCGCTAGGAAACGCGGCGTAGCGCAGCGCACACAGATACTGATTGGTTGCAGATATCGAGTTCCTGCTCGCCGTCCAATGAAACGCGCGTTCTGTGCTACGTTGCGTTTTCTGAGCTGAACGTCGGAGTGCAGCAGGGCCTCATCTTCTAGGTGGTGATGCCCCAACCCGCTGCTGCGAGAGTTTCAGTGGACTGACCGGCTGCGCAGCAAGCTATCGCAGGGCAGCTGCGTCTGCTGTCGTATCCACCTCCGCAACTGTGCACTCTAAGAAAAAGTTGGCCTCAGAGGGCCAACGCGCGGCAACGTGCAGGTCCTCTGACCTGCACAGTTGCTCCCCCGAAAGGACCATCTGGTTCAAGCTTCGGTTACCGCGCGCAAAAGCTTGGGACCGACTGCGCTCGACTGGGACTAACCGATAGGCGTGCGCGAGCAAAAGCATCCATTAGTCCGCCTCCGACGGGGTGCATCACGTATGATTTGGTCCCCGAAGGCTGACGAAATGTTTGCCAGGAGGACGGATGATATTTCGCTTGTCTTGGGGATCCGGCGAGACTCAGCCCAGCACGGCTGAAAGTGTTTACAAAACTCGGACGACACTGGCGAATTCGTTTTATGTGCCACGAACGTTAAGACATGACCCATGGTAGAGCTTCGCGCGTTGTGCGAATGTGAGTTAACGAGACGTGTTGACTATCTTCATGCCAACTATCTCGTCAAAAATGATCATGTTGACATTTCACTGATTCCATTCCGCGTAATTTGCCTTCGCGCAAAAAATGAGCATTTATCCGAGCGGCACCACCTCCAAATGCTAGCACTTTTTTTCCTCCTAAATGAAACTTAGGGTTTGTAGAAGACGCGCTTTCATCGCCGGAGTCTCGCGGTCAGAAAAAATGGTCACTTCAATCGCCAAACACTGAGTTCACGAGAATCGAGTCGAGCCTCGTCTCTGCTTCTTCCGTAACCAACCTTTCTTGGTAGTCCAATGTCGAACTCAAAATCCACAACGACGCACTTGAATGCTCGGCACGTTCCGCCTAAAAAGCACATCCAGGGGCGAGTATCCAGACGCCTTCATACGAACGTCGTCGCTGTTTCAGATAACATTCCGGGTAAACAACCAAGAACTGATACCGCGTCGGAAGAAGATCTGCCCATGAATATGGCAACACCCTGCTAATACAAAACAAATGCAGACAACTAAAAAAAAAAAAAAGGCCCCCGAAGAAATTTAAAAAAAAAAAGAGAGAAAAAAAAAAAGAAACAAAGCGTGTTTGTCTGTACGTCCACTTGACCGGCGTGGTGGAAGTACGCGACCTTCGGCCTTCTCCCGATCCCTTGAGGCATTGGTGTGTCCGTGTGTAGGGGAAGGGGAAGAGAGACCCTTCGTGTGCGCGCCCGTCCCTCTCCCGCCGGCCCCCTATCCGCATTCTTTCTGGCGCTCCTAGCTCATGCGGCGGGTTGGGCGAGATGGGGCAGGAGAGGGTCCGTCAGGGAAAATGGGAAGGGGTCTTTGGTTGAAAAGAACCTGTTTTTAGTACTAGCCTTCGTCAGGACTTAGAAAGCTGGTCGCCCTGTCGTCGTCTCCGATCATTGCGGGATCCGGTTTGCGATTCGCGGTGCTGCCACCTGCCGCTTGATCTGTTTCTGAAGTTACAGAGACAAAGGGGAACTCGATTAGGGTATGTCGAAGTACTTCCGTTTAAGGTACATGTTGTCGACTGCGGCTTCAGAAAGTGTTTTATTTTGAGCGCGTTCTCTGGCTTCCAAAGCGCGCGCCATGCTCTGTTCTTTTTTGGCACCATGCTTTGCTTATTTTTGTTATGCAGCACAGAGACTCTGATATTCAATCGTATCCGGGCAAAACGCCAGTTCTACCGGTAGGCTTATTTTTTGTGCTTTGCAGACCCTGTGCAGAATCGCTTTGCCATAAAGGCCTGTTCACATGCAGACAGAGCTACCGGCATGGCGCTGGCCTAGCGCTGAGCGCTTTGGTGCTGGCAGGAGCTTTCGCCAGCTTTTGTAACGCGCCGTCAAAACCGCTGTTGCTCATGGCGGGTGAAACGAGCGGCTCGACACGTGGCCAGCGCTACCTTAGCGCTTCGCTGCGTGTGAGAACCGGCCTTTAACGGAGACATTTATTCGATTGTACAGACTTTCAGCGCTGATGGCGGAGGCTCGTTCCGTCACTTTGAAGCATAGTTTGAGCTCTGCTACCGCTGGGTCTGTGATGCAGCTTGAACAATCTATTAAGTAAATGTACTGCGGCTGGTCTGCTGTCAACAGATCGCATGTTAGATGTGATCCATTGCAGCACTTTTTGTAGCCTATTTGTTATTTTATTATGTGTGTGTATATATCTCGCACTGCTGTTGAGCGATCGCATATTTCACGCTGCCCCTGTTGCTTCGCGTAATCCAAATTCCTCGCAAACAGGCGAGAAGCTGCTCATGTGCCCCAATAAACGGTGCTTGGACCACAACCGAGTTTGGACAGACGTCCCAGTGCTCAAGCCATCGTCGACGCAAGCGCACTCGCTGGAATTTGGCCTTATCGTGGATTCTACCGCTCAGGAACTTCGACTTCAGTCATCCTTGAATGCGATGTGTATCTACGAGGCAATAAAGCTACATTTAACCTGAACTGCCCATTTTCGTTTTCGGAGATATGTTGCATCAGGGACCAAAATGTAAAAAGGATAAACCTTTAGTCCCTGGGGGTCTTAATCCGGGGGCGCAATGTTTGGACCCAGGGGTCCAAGTGCGAGGGCTTCTTACAGTTGGTACCTCAAGAGGTTCATTTGAATTCGATCGTAACAGATTAGTCCCAGGGGGTCCAAGTGCAAGGGCCTAATAGTTCGTCCTCGGGGTTCAATGGAAACGGTGTAACAGTTGGTTCCAGGGGACCAAGTCGCAGGGCCCTAACAGTTGGTCCTTGAGGTGCGATTGAAACAGGGTATACAGTTAGTCCCAACGAGTGCATAGCAGTGCGAGAGACTAATGGAGGTGCAACTGTTGGTCACACTTCCCGTTAGTCCCCGAGGGGTCTAATGGTTGTGGCATGCACACTTGCTCGCCCTCGGGGACTAAGTCGCGCTCCCCTGGTTCTTAGAGTGTGGCCACTCCGGGCCGCGGCGGTCCCGAAGCTTTACACGGTTATGACGTCACCA